>VUQJ01011155.1:32985-43824 GCA_015108635.1 Andinoacara biseriatus
ACAAAGTACAAATGGCACATTTGCTAGCTTTCTAAAACATTTACCACTGGAGATTTTATGCGCACTTCTTCACAGGACCTCTACATAAACTCTGCAGCTTTCAGCTTAACACTGATTACATTGCTTGCTTTTTGCTGTGGCATAGGTAGAGCACCAAAAAAAAAAAAAAAGAGAGATTATCGTACTGTTGCTGCAATGACAGTTTAATTGACAAGATTAATATAACTTAAATACAAGGGCAATAAAGCCAAAAACAATGTACTAAAAGCTACTAAACTGTTACATATAGCTGTGGTGACGTGCAGATTCATTAAAATTAAGGGTTTCATAGGAAACGGAGCCTTTTAGGTTACATTAAATTCTATTCTTTTTGTCGCTATTGTGAACAAAAGTATTGAAAACCACGAATGCCTGCAAAACACAAACATATCCCAGATTTATTATTGATTAAAAAGGAGGTTCAAAAATATTCCTGAAAAGTTCAAACTTTGGCTAATGCAAGAATGGAGGAGCAACTTTCATGAAAGGTTCGATTCATTCGGAGCTGCGTGTCATGATTTTGATTCTAAATAGCACTTTAAAGGGTTATTCAAAGCCCACTCCAAAAGAGTAAACATTCACTATGACAAGCAGCTGTTTTCACTCGTATTTCTCACTACACTTCACCGGACTCTTCAAAGCATCACTTAAATGAAGAATGATACAGAGATGCCTGTGGCAAGAGAAAGCGTCTTTGACTGCATACAAACTAGCCTATACCAGTACACTATCTGATGATTGGTGGCTGCTTCGGTTCAGAGTAAGCTTACTTAAAAACATGGCAAGGAGCCTCACCCTAATCTCCTCCTCACAATGCATCCTTCATGGCAAGTCAACGGTCTGATGTTTTATGCATTTAGAACAGACGGAGTGAGTCAAACACTTATGTGCTGGTCTTATGTACAGTGTAATCGGCTTTACACTGACTCACTTATACAAGAAAATAAACGCGCTGATTTCAGTTACTGTTCAGTTGTGCCCACCAGCATCACCATAGTTATGTACAGTGATGTATTTTATGGTCATACACTAGTTGCCATCTGGAAAAAGCGGAGTAACAAAACCCAACAAGCCCCTCGGAAAGTGAAATGATGAGTCAGCCATCGAGTTGATTCATCGCAGCTTTGTGAAACTTAAACACTGGTAGGATTTATTTAATGTGATCACAAAGGTTTTTATTTTAATGCATCCCCATCAAACACGATGCCATCCCATCCCAGCGCTGCGTCACGCCGTCAGCTGTTGCTAAAGAAGAATTTAATTGGCACACATTAAAAGTGATCAACTGACTGCTTTCATAAGAGCCTGATAATCTTGAGGGTCTGTCGAGTGTGTTGACAAGTGCTTTTCAATACTTTCAAATGTTCACACAGATCATATATATACTTGCAGCTTTACTACAATGACACTGACCAGTGTGTTCAATAGAGACTATTTTCAGCTGCAGATTTGGTGAGCTAGCATGTCTTTATGGCAGCAGGGCTCCTGTATGCAGGAGTGACTCATAATGTGTTTATTGTCACAAACTGTTAATTTTAATGGGTGAGCAGAGCAGTCAGTGCAATAGTGTTTCTAAATTATGCTCTGTTAATAGTTTTTGGACAACAATGGAGCTCGGTGGCACAGAGGAATTAAATACACTGGGCTTTGACAACAGAAGCAATATTTGTCAGCTGGAACAGTTTGCCGGTTGTGGTGTTTTCATGCAATTTGTTAACCTTTCCCTTTTTTTGTGTGTGTGGCTGTTCCAGACGTTACATCACTTGAGGCGGGGGTGGGGGCAAAACTGAGCACAGTCAGTGATTCACTGATTTCAGCTTTAAATTTAAAATAACCAAATAATTTGTGTAACAACACAATAATAAAAGCAAATGGAAGCACATTAGAGGAGTAACACATTCTCGAGGTGAACTGTGTGCGCGAACAGAGAAATGTTGGGAGGTTTTGCTAGTTTTGGAGTCCCTGGTGACTGCAGGTTTGCTCATGCCTCAGGCTGTCTATCCGTGACACCCTGGTGCACATGCACACGGATACATGCTCACCCAGCAGTCCTAAAGTATAGTGGAATTTAATTGTATGAGGTAATACCCTTGATATAAACAGAGAAGCACACCAGATGAAAAGTGCAGTGCTGACCCCAATCACTGGAATGGATCAAAAACACTTGTCAGACAGCCCCTTTCGATTCCAGGCACATCTGTTTATGTATCGTGTTGTTTAGATTATGCTGCAGACAAATCCCCATGGAAAACTGTTGTTAACTGTTCTTATAAATGGCTGTTTACTGTTACATTAGTATTATATGATCCTTTTGCTGCTCATTTTCCATTGTGAGAAATTAGGAAACTCTTATTAGGCTCCAGTGGCGTCTAGATTTAATTTCCCCCCTTTGCCACACTCTCGGAGAATAGCCTCCTTACGGTCCAAACATACCAACCTTTACAAGCTTCCTGGTATTTGGACCCGCTCCTGATAGAGAAGTAATATCATCCTTTTCCATGTCCACATCATCTGAAACACAGCAGGGATTTGTTTCATTTATGTAACAATGAAAGGAGCTGGCAGAGTGCCTACATATTGCTAAATGGAACACAATGCCAAGAAGCAAGGTGCTTTTTAAACAGGATGGAGAGACACCAGAGAGCGCTTGTGGGGAAGAATGAAAAAACTGGATGGCAGAATAGAAAGCAATCAATGCCTCTTTGTGTTGTGCACAACTTTTACCCAATAGCTCTTCCGCTCTAGGAGCATTTGTGAAGAAAATAGATGAATCACGTTTACCTATAGTAAGGCAGAGTTATAGAATACAGCAGCAGTCACTGAAAAAACTATCGATCAACTGGAGTCGAGCAAAGCGCTTTGCTCGACTCCAAACCTTGCAGCTGTATAAAAGCGTGTATGCCTCAGCCTCTGTACACCCTGAACACCAAACCCCCGCATGTACATGCTGTCTCCCTCATTTATACTTACATACTTCAGCAACATCTGCACTCATTTATATGTCCAGGTGCTTAAGGAACCATAATGAGTATTATTCACTGCAGATGAGTAACCAACACTGATCACATATTATTTATTGGTGAGTGTGGGAAAGCACTAGCCTCTGCAGAAATACCCCTTGTTTAGCTTCCAGAGATTATTTTTAAGGGCTGCACGAGGCAAGACGTTCATCTCATTCTGCCAAGTTGAGTAGTTATAATATCCCCGTATTTGTCCAAATTATTTTAAGTTTCACTGTCAGATACACTGACTCCAAATTATCAGCATGTGATCAAACCACATTCAGATTCAGCTGGATTTGCAGATTTTGCTTTTTTCTTCTCTAATCTTTTTCTTGCACACTTTTTGATACAATCAGGCTCAGGCTGGCTCTTTTTAGTGAACATTTAGTTTCACTGACAAAATGGTGTACTTCTCTCCACCTACTGTAAACAGTGGCGGTCACTGGCTTTTGATTGTGCCAGTGTGTGAAGCTGCAGAGTGCTTTTTGAGGCTGTATAGTTTTACGAAAGGACACCGAGCGTTTGAAATGTCAAAAAGAATGCGGGGAAATATGTAGCGCGGCGTAAATAACGTTTTCAGTGAGTAAAACCGCATGCCGTGAAGATATTAGAGGTTAGAAAGATAGTCTTTTAACTGTGCTTATCTGAAACTACAGCTTGAGAAGGTTATTTTTCTGTTTGGATTTAAGTGCAAAGAAATTGTAATGAGCCTTTTTTTTCTTCAGCAGATCCATATATAGCCACTTTGATGCATCTCATTCCTGCTCTGCTCACATCAGAACTGGCTTCTTTTTTTTTTTTTCTCCTTAAGTTCATGTTTATCCCACAGCACTGCAGAGTAATATACCTTCTCCCACCAAGTAAATAAAGAACAGGTTATGTAATCAATCTTTTGGGAGTTTGAAATCATAATATTGAACACAACTGTCAACCATGCCATTAGCATGATTCATTTCTGCCGTTTTACATTTACAATTTTCCTGCAAGAACAACACCGATTCTCGCTGCGTGTTTGTGTGTGGGTGTGTGAGTCCATTTGTTTGCCTTTGAGTGTGCGCGAGTGTGATCCCGAGTGTATTGTATATGCATGCGTCTGACACAATTTCCTTCCTATTTTCTTCCATAATTTGAATCAGAGGAAATGTATTAATTTTGCAGGGGTGAGGGGAGCCTACATAGAGCCAGTAAATAAATCTATCCTATTATTACCCACAATGCCCTGTCAGGTCCATACATCATCTCAGCACATCATAATTAATTGCACACTAAACCATTCTGTTCAATTAACCATGAGGGAATGGCGAGGCAGAGAGAGCGAAGGGCTGAAGAGGGCTGCGCAATGTTTGAGTCTTCATTTTAAAATACAACATTGCCACAGTGACCACACGATAACTTATTTTATGGTTTGTTTTGCTCAATTTCAATGTTTTACCTCTTTCTGCATACCCCCTTTCCTGTTTTTATTCCTTATTGACCGTTCCACCTGTGCATATTTCCATATTTTCCAAAACTAGTTGTATTGTATATGGACAGGAGATTTGTTCAAATTCCACTTGCCCTTCAGTGCTGTTCTAATGGGAAATGTGCTTATGCAAGGCGATCTCACCCTGGAGGCTTCACATTTTCCACCAAGGCTCTGTCAGGTCAACAGTCTCATAAAAAAGTGGAATAATATTATGAAGACAGTAATAGTGAAGTGAGTTGGTTGCTAACACATTTCCCATGTTGCCTCAGGAGCATGTGAAGCCAAACATACTTAAATGCAATTTTATATCTTGGAAACATTTTCAGTTTGGGTTGCATCAACTGTCTTCCTGTAGCAAAACACTAAGATGGTGAAATGTTATGGCATAGCTGGGGGAATATACATTGTTTGTCAGCTGATTTGGCCTTGGCTGTCTGTCTTTGAGGAGACAATACCTTCAGCACAACACAAAGATAAACACGGGGAGTCAAACAAACAACATTTCCTGTCTCTTCAGAAGCAGACATATTTTTGGCTGTCAGCAGGCATGCTAAATGTACCATGAAACCACTCCCACAATGATGCAAATCTGATGCAGGGATATAGGTCAACTTGCTCCTCCTGACTCACCAGCCTCAAATAATCAAGGCTGCAAAGTAAAGTAGGGAGTCTTAGTTTGGACAGGATTTGCTAAAGAACACAGAAATGTTTTGAACACTGCAAATGTAGAAAAGGGGAGGGGGGGGGGGGTTAGAGGAAGGATTACAGTTATGGTTAAGTATGGTAGGACTATTTTTTGCTACAACAGAACTGGGTCAGAGACAGATGCTGAGGGGCGATTATAGAAGACCATTTGATCAATGGAATGAAACGTGCAGTTCAAATGGGTCTCAAACCCTTCAGAGGCTTCGGTTTACCTTGGGAAAAATGTTTAAAAAGGTTATTGATTGTTCACTAAAACCCTCCCAAAACAGTGGCTGTCCAATTACAGCTTAGCAACTGTAACTAGGTTTGTTAGGTCTGTCAAGCTTTAGATTTCTTCACATGCCAGAGTGATGTGCGCAGCTCTCCATTAAGACGTTCAAACTTAAAGACACACAAAACAACAACAGACATGTTTTCTAGTCTCTTTGTGACCACTGTGGACCTTTTGGCACCATTTTCATATCTGGTAATGATCACTTTGTTTCTCTTTGCAGCTGTTTTGCATAAATTTGGTTTGATTTTGCATGTCTTCTTCACCAGCCCGTGTTACTTTCTGCTCCTTTTCAGTCTCTCTTTGTAGTCACTTTGATTCTCTGTGGTCATTTTGTGTCTCTTTGCAGTTATTTTGTTTCTATTTGCAGTGGCTTTGCATCTAAATGTGATCATTTTGCATCCCTTTTTAAGCAGGGTCTCTCTGTCCATTGTGATTCTTTTTTCACGTCGTTTTGTGTCTCTCTGCAGTCATGTTCATTTTGACTCATTGTCGTTGTTTGCAGCCCTTTGTAGAGATTCTGAAGCTCTTTGTAGTTGTCATGAATCATTTTGTCATCTCTCTGTCATTGTTTTACATCTCTTTGTCGTCATTTGTTTTACTTTCCAACAAGACATGCAAACTGTCTCTTCAAACACAGACTCTTGGAGCCCTGCCGATTACTCTTATTCACTCATTTTCCATGGCCTTTTATTTTTAACTCGGCACTGCAAAACAAGAATACAGCAAATGTTGTGACAGCAGCTTTGCATCCCTCGCCAAAAATGTTATAAGTTCAAAGGCACAAACTGCAACTGTTTATGAGGCAGATGACCAGAGAGGACATCCAACAGTGGGCCAGCGAGCCCCTCGTTTACAAACAAGAAAATATTAATATTATTGCAAAATTAAAAACAAAGGTGTGAATCTATATGGTTTAACAATCATCCATCTGCCCTCTCAGTGTAAGCAACATAACTCATTGTTAGCACAAACCCATTGTGCTAGCAGGTTAGCTCACAAGGATAAGAAACAGTGGTTGAGTGTATGGGGTCCTGAGTGTGATCCCATCTTGTGGGGTATGAATGTTTGTGCTTTGTACACTTAAAAATGAAAAAGAAAAAACAAGTCTATCCTTTGCTAGAAGGTTGAGGAAGGATGTTCAGTTGGTGTTTATGAAGGACACTGAGCAGATGGTCAGATAACATTACAAACATTTGCATTTTTGTACTTGTTTTCAAACATGACATGACACCTAAAAAAAAATACAAAATTGCTGTGTGTATCACCACCTGGATCAAGACTTCTTGCCAGAGATATGTAGCTTTAGTCTCAGTTTTTGGTGATATGTAACATAGCAATTAAGTTCATATTCAGTTCAAATCAATTTTATTTATATAGTGCCAAATCACAACAACAGTTGCCTCAAGGCGTCGACAATCAGATGACCACCTATAAGCAAGCACTTGGTGATAGTGGGAAAGAAAACTCCCTTTTAACAGGATGAAAACATCCTGCAGAACCAGGTTCAGTGATGGGCAGCTATCTGCCACAATCAGCTCGGGGTGAGGGGAGGGAGACAGGACAAAAGTCACACTGTGGAAGAGAGACAGAGATTAATAATAACTAGTGATTAAATGCAGAGAGGTGTATAAACACAAAGAGAGTGAAAAGAGGTGAATAAATAAGAAACAGGGCAACAGCTTAGGTATATTGCACTGTAGCTATGAGAGCGTTCAGGGTCACATGATCCAACCCTAATTATAAGTTTTATCAAAAAAAAAAGAGGAAGGTTTTAAGCCTAATCTTAAAAATAGAAAGGGTGTCCGTCTTCTGAATTTAAACTGGGAGCTGGTTCCACAGAAGAGGGACGTGAAGAACGCTGAAGGCTCTGCCTCCCATTCTACTTTTAAATACCTTAGGAACCACAAATCAGCCAGCAGTCTGAGAGTGAAGTGCTCTGTTGGGGTGATACGGCACTATGAGAAATATGCTTTCTCTTTCAAGTCCCTGTCATTACTCTCACTGCAGCATTTTATATCAGCTGAAGGCTTTTCAGGGAGCTTTTAGGACAACCTGATAGTAATGAATTACAATAGTCCAGCCTGGAAATAATAAATGCATGAACTAGTTTTTCAGCATCACTCTGAAACAGGATGTTTCTAATTATAGAAATATTGTGCAAATGCAAGAAAGCAGTCCTACATATTTGTTTAATGTGTGCATTGAAGGACATATCCTGGTCAAAAATGACTCCAAGATATTTTGGTCAACAGTATGAAAGGCTACACTGAGGTCCAGGGACACAAGCACAGAGATGAGTCTACAAGTCATACGAAGATCATTTGTAACCTTCACTAATGCCGTTTCTGTCCTGTGATGAATTCTGAAACCTGACTAATTATTCTGGATATGATCAGTTAGCTGTTGTACAACTACAGCTGCTACCTTTTGAAATAAAAGGAAGGTGAGAGATAAGCTTATAATTAGTTAAAACAGCTGGGTCACATAATGGCTTTTCAAGTAATGATTTTAATTACCGCCATCTTAAAAGGCCTGTGGTAAATAACCCATTAATGGAGATAGATTGGTCAGATTTAAGATCAAAACATTAAGTATTGGTCAGATTTCTTTGAGCAGTCTTGTAGGAATGGACTCTAATAGACACGTTGATGGTTTGGAGGAAGTGATTATTGAAGTTAACTTATAATGATCAATCTAAATAAATAGTCCAAATAAATATCAGCAGTATTGAAAGTAGCTGTACATAATGATCCATCTGTGAGATGGTTATGAATGTTTTTTTTTTCCTCTTACGGTTAATATTGTTAAGAAATTCACAATGAAGTGAAAGGAATACTCGGCTCAACAGAGCTCTGACTCTTTGTCAGCCTGGCTACAGTGCTGAAAACAAACCTGGGGTTGCTCTTATTTTCATCAATCAGGGATGAATAATAAGATGCCCTAGTTTTACAGAGGGTTTTCTTTTTTTTGTTTGTTTTTTGGAGCGCAATAAATTCTTTTTCCAGGCTAAATGAAGATCTTCTAAATTACTGAGATGCCATGTCTCTCCAGCTTACAGGTTATCTGCTCTAAGCTTCACATTTGTGAGTTACACCAGGCAGTCAGGCACTTCTGATTTGAGTCTCTCTTTTTCAGAGGAGCAACAGTATCAAGAGTCAGACTAAAAACTATTAACAGGATAATCAGTCTCTGCATTGTTGATGGCGCGTGGCGTTGAAGTGGAGGAACTAGATCCTTAAACTTAGTTACAGCACTTTTAGAAAGATACCTACTGTAATGAAATTTATTCCCCACTGCTGTGTAAATTTTAAATGTTTTTAAGAAATTATAAATGACTTTTTGTTGAATAATTATTATTATTATTTAAAATTATTTTATTATTGCTTAAAATTGTCACCATCATAACTGTGAACTGCACATGTGAATGCATATGAATACAAAGGCTGATGGATGCAGCAACAGCACCTAAATAACTCCGGGATGTGGTGTGATCTACAGATAATACATAAGTTATAATTAAGCCAACATCATGATTTTCTTGTTGCCAAAAAAATACCCTGGCTGTGTGGCTTGTAGTGTGCTGTCAGTCATAAATTTAATACATTTGACCTCTGTGCCATCGCTGATATGAATTCAGCTTGTGCTTGTGTGGTGGTAGAGATCCCTGAAACATTACATTTATGTTCTAAAACTCAATATGCAATTTGGCTCCCATAACAGCTTTGTTGTCATAGCATCCCATCTCATCACTTTCCGTAAGTAGATCTACCCTCATCACGCTGTAGCTGCAGCTTTAATAATATGGTTGTAATAAAGAATGCACTGTGGTATATCTTCCCTCTGTCACCCTGCCTTTTCACTTAGCAGAATAAATACTTGTTTCATGTTGAAGCCATTTCTGGAAAAAGGATGAAAGTCCCAAAGGAAATTTCCTATCTGATGTACCATTTGTCACTGCTGCATGTAAGTCAGAATTTATGGTACCTATTACTGGATCAGTAAATCCAATGTTCTGTAGCCAAAAGCTCTTTTGTTGCTTGATTTAGTTTATCTGAAAAACACATCTTACAATGAAGTATGAATACATTGGTAGAGGTAATTTATATCACAAAAGAATCAAAATAAAAACTACTTGCATAGATTTATACTATTCTGGGTTAGGAAAATTACTGTGCTGTTGGGAGATAGTTAAATTATGTGTTGTTTATATAATAACTTCTGCAGATAATACCATTTCACTGCTTAAATTAAGTTTGTGAAACACAATTACTGTTGGGAATACAAATGCTACCACTGCTGGTTCAAATGTGTGGAGATGCAGGTCAGAGCTATATTTATGTGTAGCAGCTCACTGAAAATGTAATGTAATTGCTAGTTTGAGAATATTTTGTACCGACTTGTGTGCTGGTAGAACAACAACGACAAAAAATAAATAAAATAAAATCGAAGGGTAAAAATGCATCCACTCAGTCATAGGAAAAACTCAAAAGTTTTGCTGTGACAAATAATATTTTGTCTATCTATAAATTAAAGAGCAAAATCACTGCAGTGTGACTATAGAAAATAATATTTTGAACATAATTTTTCTGACTTAAGAGCAAGCCACTTACTGGAGCTTTGAATAACTGAAGAAGAATTCAAGAGGAGTGGGTGTATGAGTGTGCGTGTGCGCACGAGTCTGCACCAAAAGATCAAATGAAACCTTGCTTCAGTACAGTCGTGAGCACAGAGGGCTGAGGGTTATGCAAATGTCTCGGGCTATGGAGGAATTCTCCTTCAGTCCCGTTCCAGATAATATTCAATGCCAGCAATATTCACCACGAGCAGCTTGGAAATTAAATAATTAAATAGAATCACTTATACGATACATCTGGCCTCTAAAGGTTGAGGGGGTTAGTGTACATGTCACGGACGGTGTCTGTCATGTCACGACAGATCTCGATTCCTGCACTTTAAATTGATTCCTCTATTTAAATTCCACCTGGATCGTGGCTTCAATTTTCCACATTAGCGCTGAAAACCCCTCCCAAGCCCGTGTGTCATGAGTGGCACGCAATAGTCCATCTGATGGCGCTCATACAAAACCAGGAGTGGAAAATTTTTCCTTTAAGATACAACACAAAGTCATCATTTCCATGCATCAGCAGTGAGCAGGAGGAGAAAAAGACCTGATTATTATGTGCACAAGATGATGGATCGCACGTATATTCTCCCTTATCTTGCCAACAGCAGTATATATTGTGCATATCACCCACCAGTGACAGAGATGCAACGGCTCACAGAAGTCAAACGGCAATTTAACTTTGATCATATTGCATTTCTGATTTACATTTGAATCATTCTTTGACTGCATC
>VUQJ01011171.1:4518-15456 GCA_015108635.1 Andinoacara biseriatus
CCATTTACAGTTGCTGCAATGAAATTTCTGCCAAACAGACTAGCCTGATGCATCAGTCTTTCACTTTGATTTTTAAGGGTGTCTTTAAATTCAGCCTTCTGTAATTTGATACATTTCCTAACACATTAACCAGTCCCAGTGACGTGTGGTCAGGGGAGGCAGGGGAGCCAGTGCCTCCCCTGCCATCATGACAAGTAAAATACTAACAATGATAAGAGAAAATACATTTGACCACTTGACTGTTTTATAAAACTGTTTTCTGAATTACTTCAACACGTTAATGGTCAAAATCTCGAAATTTACGCATCGCCTGTTAAAACACATGGAAGAAATGCGGGGCGAGCCAGTGCAGTGCTGTACCTCACCTCTGGTGGCGCTGTGTCACAGAATAAATGAAGCAGGCGGTTGGCGCGTGCCCATTGCTGTCTCTCTTTAAATCGACAAAATACGTTTAATTAATGCAACACATGCTGATGCTTCACAGTCTGTCTAATAAATTAAATGAATGTGTGTGGCATGTTTATTCTTTGTGAACGGTCTTGTGCACGGTGCAAATGCACCGTGAAAATATACAGAGTGAGGTAGAAAGTACCGTGCCGCACCGATAGGGGGCAGCGCTGCAACAGTGCTGCCTCAGTAGTGAGAAAGATAGACGCACAGATTTCATCTTCAAATAAAGGTAAGATAAGACTTTTAAAAAAAATGTATTTAAAAAGAGAGACCCCCCCCCCAAAAAAAAATAGTTTGACCTTACATTAAATATTTTGTTTTTCTTGCCATCATTGTTGAACAGTATGAGGTTGATTAAAGCATGATTAAAATTGAAATATAAGCTTCTATTTTGGGTTCATGTGAACATCCAACTCCAGATGAGTCAGTGCCTCACTCATCACAAACCTCACCGCAAATCACTGCCCAGTCTATATCAGTAGCAATATTGATTTTTTCCCCCATTGATATCTGATGAGTTTTCAAAGTGTTCCTTTAAGTTTTTGATCAGTGTATAAGATGAACACACTATCCCAGCGTGAAATATGAAACCAGTGCGTGCCTTAAAACTGCATTCTTTTTAACGGCCAGCAGGGGGAAACTCCTCTTCTTGCAAAAAGAAGTCCAGCTGTGCACAAGTCTTTCCTCTCCTAATGACTTTAATGAGTTGATCTCAGTTACTAGTTCCAGTGATATTTAATAGACCATGCATAGCGTGGCTATCTTGTGATGGACAAGCTACAAGACTTCAAAAAAGACTGATGTGCCATCATGTCAGGCTTTTACAGTATATAGAGTGCATTTGTTTTGACATTATTATTAATATTATTTTTCCACCTCAGTTGTGGTGAGTCTTTGTCAAAATGTAGTGCCTACATTACCCACAGTTCAATTCAACTGTAGGAGGAGATTCAGAAATGGTAGTAGAAGGTGTCACTCTAGTAGCAGCCAGCGTAGCCTCAAGCTGTCAGCCTTGGTGGAGTTGGTAAATCTCACTCTAAAACCAACTGACATTGAAGACTTGGTAGATGTTCCCTTTAAAACCAGACCTATTTGTATTCCAAATGCATTTAGCTGGTTTTTGAGTAATAAAACATGCAAGTTCTACTTTAAATATACCTGTACAGAGGAGGAAGTAAAGATGCAATCAGATGAGTTCAAATGTGCCATTCGTGGTATGAATAAAATGTATATATTATTAGCATTTACATTAAAGACATTTTATTAGGTTGACTCACAGCACCAGCACGTCAAGAAGAGGTTAATCCAATCAACTTCTGTTGCTCTGCTTGGAGGATACTGCTCTTCACAATGCTTTGCAACAGCTGTCACTCTGTTCATCTGTGGAAACACTCATTAAATCTCTCACAGACCTTCCGCACTCCCGTGGGCATAAACATTAACAAATAGCAGCACACTGCAGTTCTGTGGCAGTCAAATGTGTGTCAGCAAGAAACTGAAGTGGTGTGCAAGAAGGAAAAGTAAACAAACCCCCCAAACAGAGGCAGTAGAGTAACAAACGGAGGGTGTCTTATTTTGGAATTTCATCACGTCAGGTTCACAGTGCGTTTTAAATCCACCACAGATATTAGGAATAAGTCTGTGGTTATACAAAGCTGCCAATAGCGTCTCCATTTCTACTCAATCAGTGGGAACCTTTTAGCTGCAAACAAGACAAATGTACTATTTCTTCAGTGTCTGCTGTTTGAAATAAGGGAACTAACATATATTAAGCTTTTTGTCATTCACAACAGCAGAGAGTACACTATCACAGACCCTCATTCTTTGCACATTAGTGTATTTAAGTACTGATTTAAGAATGTTACCCCTCCTGACGTTTCGCTGCCCAGCGGTTTATTTTCTCAAGTTTCAGCAGTGATGCACAAGTGTACAAAGTGCGTTAGTACACCATGACCGTGTTTCCTAGGGCACAGGTTTTTGTGATGCTGGGTGTTGTTAAACATGCTTACAACTAAAGAGGCCAGTGAAACACTCCTGTTCACCCTGCTGTTTCTCTTTAAAGTTATCTTTTAATCATTAAATGACTGACTTATTCATTTGTATTGCAAATGCAACATATTTGTTTTTAGTTACTAAATTAGCAAGTGGCTGCATCAGGCATATGAAATACAGAGGTAATTGAAGGGTATCCAGCTGACGCTCAAAGTCCTTCAACTGGACTAAAATGCCAGCCCAGCAGAGACTGATTACTCTGTTTCATCTGAAGTGTTTTGATGAAGTTGTTAATTTAGAATTGAGAGCATTCAGTGTTGTGGTGCTCCTGGCTGCATGCAAACATAAAGTCACTGCGGGCAGCAGCTTGTTGATTCGTCTCTGCTCTATTTTTAAGTGTCTAAACTCAGGTAATAGTTGATTATCCCAGGAGTACTCAGTACGCTCATTAAATGAAAGCAAAATGTAGGTCTAATATGTGCATAAAGGCCAGCTCGCTCAAACTGAATTTTATTCTCCCACCAGTGCCTCCCCTGGCATAAGGGAAATGATAGGTTGCAGTAATAACAAGATTATAAAACTTTTATTGATCCCCTCTGAAGATGAATTTGTAAAGAAAATTCCACATGTATCTCAGGTTCACATATATATATATATTTTTCTCGCAAAGTTATGGCACCATTACTTTCTATGATTTCACCAGAAAAAATATTTATGTGACTGTGGCCATGGTTTTTATTTATACAAATGATGAGGAAGTACGCATCTTAAATAGACCCACTATAAAATAGCAATTACACTATATCAACATTCCCCAAAACAAAATTTAGCCGGGCCAGTAAGACGTTACTTGTTTAAAGCCGGTAATTCTGGGTGCAAGATAAAATATACATTCCGCTGACATATTGTCTGACAACAGTGTAAAACTCTGCCGGACACAACAGTCAAGGAAGCACAATTGGTATCCCCTTTGGGAGCAACACAGTGGTAAACAACTGATGGACAATATTAAATCCAAGGGTAGAAGCTAATATGCCAAACAGATTTATGCATGGGTGATCCTCACTGTGCCAGAGCCATCAATTCTGCATCTTTGTCAGTGCGTGGGGATGTTTCTTTACCCTCCGTCTCCCCGTGCCTGTCATTACATTTATCCCTGTTCCCTGCTAAGTGCTAATACATTTACATTTTTAGTGCTGCTCAGTAATAAAAGAGGTGGATTGAGTGGAGGCCTTTTAACATTGCTAAAACAAACATCAATGAACTCCCCTCACTAAGGAGTCACCCTACTGCCCAACCCAACCTGTCCATCCACTCGCCCACACAGCTTGGCCGCCGCCCCACAGTGTAGGTCAACAGTGTTGCGGTTTAAACTTTCAGTTGCACTCACAGTTCTTGCCCTCATTTTGAAGTTCACTCACAAGAGTCTGCCTCCCAGAAGAGGCTCCACATTAGTATTTTGTTCAGTCTGGGTGCTCTAAAAAAAAAAGCTGACTTAACTTTTAAGAATGTGGAGAAACATTTTACAACCAAAAGCCACCAACTGAAGTCACAGGTGACGTACACAGGCACAACATTGGAAAAGAAGGACTGAGGTTGGTCACTACTGTCTCAGTGGGCTGACATGCTAGTCTTTGGGTGGAGTCAAATTTTTTTTTTTTTTAAAATTACATAATATTATGAAGTGTCACAATCAAGAATTCACTCTGCTGGTTTTAACAAAACATGAACCAGGAGACAGCTGTCAGTATATTTTCTTCACTTGTTTAGAAGAAACAAAGCCACTGTCTTCATCAGAAGCTGGATTTCATCAATAATGAAAAACACAAGGGCAAAAATAAAAAAAAAATAAAAAAAGAAAGAAGCTGTTTTAGCAGAGACAAAAAGCATCACATTAGGAACAAAATAAATAAATAAAGAGAGCTGTGTAGGATTTCGTTACTAAACAAACCACTGATAAAAAACAAACAAACAAAAAAAGACAGCAAAGCGTTTTTCAAACACAGCCCACTCGGTAACGAAGGAAATTATCTACACATTGTGTTGCATTTTATCTGATGCAGCACTACAATACTGATCTCAGGTGAATGACCTCAAGAGGTATAACCAAGGCTGACCAGCCCTTATAAGATCTTCACCCTGCCAACTACTGAATAAGGTAATAACAAGCCTATTTTAAGACAAGTGGTTATTGGGTTGTTTGAAGTCGAACAATTCACAGCTTTACAAAAGCCCTTTCCTTGGATAGCTGGTAGGGCACATCAATATAGTTGAGGCATTTGGAACAATGAGTTGATAAGACTACATACTGTGTATGACCAGTGAGCAGGAAATGAGTACCAAAAATGTCTGTTTCTCACCGGTACTTGAGCTGACTGCTGTGGTTCCTGTGTGTGAAAGAGGAACTCTACCTGCTAAGTTTGCTAAGTTTGACCTTTCCACAGTGGATACATTCTTTGCTTACATGTCACGGGGAAAGAGCAGAAAAGGAAACATACACAGGCCATTACTAAGATGGTGAACAAACACTCAGCTGTGCATTTACACCTGGGGCACTGGCTGCTGCTTCCTGCAACTCCTACACAGTTTTAGTTCCAGTTAATCACATACACTACTCTCAGCTGAGCAAACAGCAGGTCTTTTGGAATGGGAGACCAGAAGAAGAAGGCACAGAGGGGTGCTTCAGTGTCCATGCGAAGGGATATTGTGCATCTATACAGTTTACCAATAACACTGTGAACAGGATCAGGTATAGTACATCATGTGTAACAGTAGTCTATATCTGGGATTCCTCCTTCTCTATAGCCACGGTTGGAGCCATGTCCTGCATTAGAAACATGGTTGGTACCTTTGTACAAGCCAGTGCCATTGGAGGGAAATATGGTATGAATGATGTAATCCTCTCGTAAGGGTTTTGGCTGCATTGGCTGGCAAGCAGCCATAGGCGTCATCTGGAACCCTGGGCCACGGATTTCCAGGATGGTATTGTCCTTTTTTGTGCCAGACTCAATATAATCATCATAGTTTTTGCTTTTTCTTGAGCTGTTGCGAGTATAGTGGTCACGGGCACACAAATGCCCAGTCCTATGTCCATACCAACAAAAGACACCAAAAATAAGGGCCAAAGATACAATGGCAGTCGCCCCACCAATGATCCCTGCCAGGGGTAGCACTGTCATCTGCTGTGACTCTTCACTCTCCTCCTCCTCCAGTGGGCTGAAGTCTGACGTTTCAGCTTTTGCACAAACCAGAGCTTCATCAGAGTCAGCTTCTCCAGAAAGCATCCCTTTGTTTTCTGAACTGGCAGGTAGGGGCACCATACAGATGATATAGTTAGAACGTGGTTGCAAGGAGGTAAGCAGATACTCTCGACGATCGCCCCGGACAAGTGTCTCTGTTATTGATCCCATGGCATTCCCAGTACCAAGTCGGAGCCAACTCAACCTAAAGGAAGAGCTGGGCTGAGCCACGCTCCAGGTGACCCGGATACTATTGTGAGATAGAGGTTTCACATTCAAGGCCAGGCTTTTCCCCACACCACTGCTGCTAAGAGTGTAGTCTAATGCGGAATCAGGAAGCCCCAAGCCGAGTCGCTTCGAACGGAGGGTGAAGAGAGAGCCCTGTGGAGGGGTGTTGGTGGTAGAACTCTCAACTCCACCTAAGCCTCCTTTGTCTCTGGTCCCTACTCTGACCACCTCACATTCCTCCATCTCACTGGTCAGGTCTGTCAAAGCCATGTCTCGCACCCTGTCAGGCCCATGGCAAGTTAGACCTCTCACGGTGATGGAGTTGCCACGGGCACGCAGCCAGTCATACAGCCAGCGAAGGTTGCATCCACAGTGCCATGGATTTCCTCGCACCAGGAGCTGACTCAGATTATCTAGGTCTTTAAACAGTCCTTTTGGCAGTGTTGTCAGGTTATTTCCTGACAGATCCAACCTCTGCAGCCTGCGCATGCCATCCAATGAACCACGTGGCATATGAGTCAAGGCATTATCCTGTAAAGACAGTCTCTGCAGATGGGCGCTGGGTAGGTTGACAGGTGGGGTCTGGAGGGAGTTGCGGACTAGAGATAGCTCGGACAAGTTGGAAAGGCGAGAAAATGTGTCATCAGCAATGCGCTGGTTTGCCAGAAGGTTACCATCTAGGACAAGACATCTAAGTGAGTTCAGGCCTCGGAAGGCATGGGTTGGGATAGTGGAGATTCGGTTATCATCTAGACGGAGTTCTTCCAGAGAAGCAGGTAGGCCTGAGGGGATACTAGACAAGTGGTTGCGTGAAAGGAAAAGCAAGCGCAGACGTGGGTTATCAGCAAAGGCTTGATCCTCGATGGAGACAGTAGAAATTGAGTTGTCATCCAAGTGGAGCTTCTCTAACAATGGCATCCGAGCCAGTGCGGTACGAGGAATAGTACGGATGTTGTTGTCCTGTAAATGCAGTTCACGCACAGATGGTGGCAGGTGCATGGGAAATTCATCCAGTTCATTATCATAGAGGTAGACCACACGGACAGCAAGATGGCGCTCTAAAGATATGGGCAAGCCTGGGTTGTTTATGTGGTTGTTTTGAAGGTAGAGGACGGACGCAGAAGGAGGCAGTGATGGGATGGAGTTCAGACCACGATCATTACAGTAGATAAAGTCCTCATCACACCTGCACACAGATGGGCATGTCATGTCTGTATCTCCAAGGTACCCTTGTATCGTAGCTGCAGCAAACTGAAGCATGTTGGTATGTAGTGTCAACCAAATAAACAGCATGAAGAGCCAAGCCCTTAGGTTGGTCGCACATACAGGTGCCATAACGGTGAACATAAGCATCGTCTCTTTCCCAAGGGTGTGGTTGATACTCAAATCACTGCAGGGAGCTGGAATCCTGTGACCTCCATCCTGAGAGAGAAAGAGAAATTAACCGTTAGCACTGATGCACAAATGAATTGGTAAATTGTTCTGGTAAAATTTTAATGAGCTCAGAAATATTTAACAGCTTCATGCTGCACTTCAATCGTTTAATGTCTGAACATTAATAGTATCTAGGAATATGCAACAATAACTGTGTCTAAACAGAGACATCTTGTACTCAGTAACAACACTGAGTTTTTTCAACAATTAGTAATCATATCATCAGGGGAATGTGCACACATGGATGGATCTGTGAGGATTCCCAACAGAACCTCTCACAACATTCTGCTAAAGACAAAAAAAAAAAACAGACATTTTGTTGAATTAGCAATAATAATCTGTGATTGCAGACAGTCACAAAGCTACAGTTTAGTGTGCACTGTGTTCAACGAAGAGTAAATACAGTACTTTGTCTCAGGAAAAACAACAGTGGAACTGACAAATTCAAGCTTACATTTAGAATTAAGCCTTGTGTGTAAATATGAAATTTTGAGACTACTCTCCACTTTTAAATTATGTAAGAGATCTTGAGATGCCCCATAACTCCATTAGGAGCTGCTAGCAGATGGTTGCATTAGCCAGATAGAGCTGAAGATACTTTTCATTATCTAGAAGGAAGGGCATGTCAGGATGAGCTAGGAACTGTATAAAAACTTGTCTGAAAATCATGTCTACTTAATTGAGTTATGTATCATAAGTGGAATGGAAATATATAATCTGTAGCTGAATGCAGATGACGTGACAGCTAATTAACTATTAGTAGTCACTATAATTGTGCAGTGGGAATCTACATAAGCTGTACTCAGACCTTGACTGGCATCCTGGTTTACTGTATTTGTTTTTACTGATTAACCAAGAGATACAGCAACAGTTCAGCACGATATTGACAACAGAGATTTGGAAACCAGTAAATTGCAACACTATCAGTGACAACTTGAGCCCATCACAGTCTTCAATAACCAGGGCCATTAGTCAGACCGTTAAGGCCCACGCAGCATCACATAGCCAGGCTGTAGTATTGATTTCCTCGCAAATCTGAGGTGATCTGCCGGAGCCAGTCAGCTTCCATACAGATTACATGATTCCCAAGAGTGTAGGTTAGATGGTGCTATAATTGACCAAAACAAATGACAAATGTGTGTGTGCATGTGTTTCTTAAAAAAAAAAAGTGAAAATTGTGAGGACAAACTTTGTTGATATTTCACTCAAGTGTAATGAATCACTGTCCAAAAAATAATAAAAAATACAAAGCACACAATCCTGCAGCTGTTCAGCTGTGTCAGGTCAGGGATCATTTTAGTGGAGAATTAATTAATGTCTATCATTTGTCAGTCTGAATGTTGTGTATTTACCTTCTCACAAAAGGAAGACTGCACTCCTCAGAGATGTGGATGTTAACAGGTGAGCACATTAATAATTCACTGCCATGTTAGATTTGCAGTTGAACTTCAGGGTCTAAATATCCAGCCTATTTGGACACTTTTATGGTTGTAACCATTTGATACTTTCACTAAAAACACTGAGTGGAGCCTAGAAAAAAATGGATGTCTGAGATTGAAGCTGGCCGAAAGCAATTTATATTTTGGCTGCAGCAGAACATGTCACACAAAGAAAAATTGAATTTCTATAGATGGGAAGGGTAATATTAAAAAAAAAACTGTTTCTGGACAGTTTCTTTAAGTTTCCTTTTCTTGAGCTGAACAGTAACTTGGAAATACATTTAGACTGGTTCTCCCAACCCACTCAAATGTTGTTCACATATTTCTACATTTAAAACCCTGACAGGGCAGATTATTGCAGAAACAGATTTAAAAAAAAAATCCTGTCTTGAGTTTGAGTTTGTCATGCATTATTTAGGAGGTATTCTACTCTACTGTCCTTTGGCATCTCCAATCACAAAACTTGGTCAGATATGAAATGAGACCAGCATCTGTGTTCAGTGCCCCAAGCGCCACGCAAAATACATCCAAAGCTAAACTACTACTCACTAATCCCTTTTTTGTGCCTATTTCCACTTGACACAGCAAAGTGGTGTCAGTGCACTTTAAGTGGAACCTGAAGAGGGAAATAAAAAATTTAAAAAGCTGAGTTTGTTACTTTATGCATTTTGATATTAATTCATTTTATGAGTATAGTATAATGTATTCTGGTGTAACTGTTTGGGTTTCCGTGCGTGCAGGTTGTGTGTTTGAGAGCGCGAGTGGCTGAGTAGTGCTAAAGAATGGATGACTTTTGAATCCCGAGAGCTTCAGCAGTGAGTCTCTTGAACACTGGAGTATTTGGGTCAGCCCTTTAAAAACAAGATAGATGTGGTGTGGGATTGAAGTGGTGCACAGAGCCAGAGGGATTAATAGAGCATATTGAGCTGTGATTCTCTGGATTAAGCAGGTGCCACAAAGAATAGCAAACACACATTTCAGCATTTTTTGCCTTGTGGTTGCTCATTTTTCTGCCTCTGTTAGAAAATGGCATAAAAGCATAAAGTGCGCACAACGGATATTTGTGTTTGTCTGTGTGCGTGAATGCTTACTGTGTGTTTGTCTATCCATGCGGGATCAAATTGCAAAAAACATTGACCCATATGTGGACAATCCATATAGTTGTCTACATTTCAGTTATCTATAGTGGGGAGTAAAGCAGGGATGTGGGGTAATGTGTTAGCCAGACAGCCAGCCGCCTCAGGCACAGTACAGTACACACAACAACCTCCAGTCTAATACTGGAACCCAAGACTAGATCGATTTACATAAAAAACAAAACAGACGGGGAGGGGAAGAGAGTGACAGAAAGCAGCTGTGAGCGAGACCTTTGAATCCCATCTCCCCATTAAGACCCCCACAGAGACATCGGACTGAGACCTCTGGAAAAGTGGATTTTAGATGACCAAAGGGCTGCTGATGTATAAGGAAATCCACTTCACTAATGGCAGGGAAAAGATAATAGTGGCCCACAGCTTATCTCACATGCCATCTACATGGAGAAGATTTTATATGTGTAGATTGGACACAGAGAGGAAAGGATGATGCCAAACATGATGTTTAGGGTGATGACAAAGAACTCAAAACATCTGAGCTCAAGATAGAAAAGCGTGGCCCGCTACACGGTGTCTTTCCAGAAATAGAGCTGAATGATTCAGAAATGTATTATAAACTTAAAGCTAATAGAAAAAAAAACAAACATATTGTACACTCTGTGATCTGCAGCTTTCACATATGCAAAATCAAGATCTGCTTTATCTATGCACCTGGCATCTTTTTGAACCAAATGAGTCCCTGTGTTTGGGGTTCATAATATGATGTAATTATAAATTAATTAATGAATCAATGCATTACAATCCTTCTCTTTGGAAACACTGTTTGATTATGTCATGGAGGCAGTATGAGGAACACGTTAGTGACTGAGACAGTAGTAATGGATTCGCCCGCACACCAGCTTACTTGTTTTTTTCTTGTTTATGTACCAATTTCTTGACATGAAAGAATGATTTGATTTGCACGCAGCAGTTTCTCATCTCTGCTGCTGACGCAAAGACCAGTGTATATAACATATATAAATGTCAGGCGGCACTTAGCATCGTTGCCTCACAGCAGGAGGG
>VUQJ01011176.1:4296-16343 GCA_015108635.1 Andinoacara biseriatus
CCAGGCACAAGCAACAAATCTACACATCACAGAATTAGCCCTTGGGGGGGGACTAAAACTCTGAAGTGGACGATGCTTCGCTGGACTGATACTAGCAATAGTATGCGTCACAACCATGTAAATGCCAGAGAGCAGAGGCCAGTCTTGCTTAACGTCAGTGGATGCATGAGATAAAACAAAAACAGAGCGACACGATGGCCATGGCGATGTTTGCCTGCATGTAAATTGTTGGCATCGTTATCATGCTGTGGTGCTTCTGCCTTTCTAGGTCACAAAACCCAACAAAGCTAATTTGAATGTCATGTTTGCATTTCAAGCGCTGCTCTCATGACAAGCCTACTGGCAAACACAGACTTCTGATCTTTGCTAGTCCAGAGAAAGACAACCACACAGTTGATGGTTACCTCTGATTCAATGATGGAGGCAATGGCTGAAAAATCTTTTTTTTCTTTTTTGTTTTTCTTTGAACAACAAGTGAAGGATAAATCAGACTCATACTTAATTAAGCCTAAACAGTAAAACACCTCTGGAAATTCCTCAAGAGAAAACCAAACCAAAACCAAATGCCACATTTTTAATGTGGTGCTTTTGTTCACTGGGACGCAACTAAAGTTAATCCTGAAATATGTATTTTACATTTAGTCTTGCCTCTCCACCATTTTCAGGTTTGTTCACTAATGCCACAAAGGCCAATTAGTGGGTACACAGAGTAAAATTTAAGTGGTTGAAGTGGAACAGCAGCCATGTGAAAAAAGATTTTAAATTATACCCCCAAACTGAATGCA
Organism: Andinoacara biseriatus; assembly: GCA_015108635.1. Taxonomy (NCBI): domain Eukaryota; kingdom Metazoa; phylum Chordata; class Actinopteri; order Cichliformes; family Cichlidae; genus Andinoacara; species Andinoacara biseriatus. Next base: position 5,082 of record VUQJ01011176.1, read on the forward strand.
ATTAAATGTAATTAGAAACCATACCTGCTACTACTCATTATCCTTGAAACTAAATGTATGACATTTATTTAAGGCTCTCTATCTCTGTCATCGACAACTACAAATACACTGTCCATAACATCACTGACGTTGATTTCAAACAACCATGAAATCAGAAACCATGTTTCCATGCACCCCACTCTGATGGCCTTTCTGCTTTGTTTACCTGCACAACCAGCTGCACCTGAACTTTGATACTAAATTTGCCTATGATTATAGTATCATTGACCCACATGTTGCTGTAATAACTTCACTGCTACCAAGTGAGTATCTGATCTGATGTTGATGTTAGTTACAGTGTCATGTTACAGTACTGAAAAACCCAAACAAGCAAGTTAAATTAAAGACCGAGTCCTGAGGACTCAGTTTTTAGTAGAATAATATTTGATTATCACTTACGTTTCATCTGTGTATGCAATTCCAAAGTACTCCTTCTCCTTGAGGTTGAAGTGAGAGGCAACAAGGTCCAGCAGGTCTTTAGCCATCAGCTTTGGCTGCAGAAAGAAAAATATATGGGTTTAGATTAGGCTACGGCTGTTTTACTCAACTGTCTTGTGTGTGCGTGTAGTGGTTCTTCACACTGTAGTTTAACTGGAACAAGTAGATGTAGTAAAACTTTATGCTAATGTATTATATCAGCTGTTGATTTACTGCAATGACTAAGCATTTTGACAAACACCAGGGAGAAGAGGAAAAGGCCCAGAGTGGAGGAGATAAATGAGAGTGAGAGAGCACAAGAAAGATGGATGGAGTGTGTGGATGTTGCTGACAGTGCAGGTACCTTTCCCTTCCCCTCCCCTCCCCTCCCTCCTCTCTCCTTCCTGACCCACACCTCCACTGCAGAGTCATGGCTATGGGCTAAACCACTGTATTGCAGAGAGACGGATGCTAGCACAAGACATATATAGCATGCAGATCATCTTAAAGCAAAGCAGACCCCAGGGAATGCTGCCATATGCTGCTGGTTTGTCACATCCTGAATAAAAGTATGCCAGAAACTGAGGTTAACCATGGGTGTGCCTTGCTGCCTGCATTTACACACAAACACACTCATCTGCAGGCACATGCACTCACAAAACCATGTTCATATTGGCCAATCCCAACATGTGTTTGTACTGTCTAGCACATAGGAGGACATAAGGAATACATATTCTCTGAGACCTATTTTGCTACGCATGCCCACACACACCACCCAGCTATAATATAGTGCCATACTATCCACAGTGAGAATCTCTTCCTAAGGTCCTATACTATATACTCACTGCATAGCTACAACTTCAGTGTCATAAGCTACTGAGAGCTATTTAAAGGGAAGGAGGTGATGTCATGCAGATACACACACACACACACACACTACCGCATCTCCACTGACCTAGATCCCATATAAGCATGACGCCTACAGTGATCCTGCTACACATTAAGGCTCAAGAGAGATCAGAATTCAAAGAGAGAGCTGAAGGTGAAGTTTCTCTCCTATATTCACAGTTTTACATGGTTATTGTGCTAGATCGCCTCATTTACAGTAAAATTTCCAAATGCATATTTACAGTAAGGATAATAGCAAATTTAACAAAGACAAGATCACGAATGTCTTTGTATTTTGTATTGTGTGGCTATATGTTTATATGGCACAAGGAGTGGTTAAAGTGACGCTTTTCTCCATGTTTTGGTCTGTATGACTCAACTGAAATTGGTACTCCCATCCAAAGCATCTCTGATTGGCCCTGTCATTTCTTCAAAGTGGGAGAACAGAAACTTCACACAGTCTTTGAAGTGCTCAACACATTTTATATGTGGAAATTTTAGGTTTGAACAGAGGGTATCTTTACAGTATTAGCAGTAATACCTGTTTTGGTTCAGTCTGAGGAACAAGGTCTTTCATTACCACACAGCAGCCAACTGCCGTGGCAACAATATCAATTAAACATCGTCCATGCCACCGCAGCGTAACAAGCAATGAGTGGGGGACAGGGACACATTGGCACATTTGTTGGAATGATGATGTGGTGCTAAAATAAACCCCCGGATATACTGTTAAAAAGCACGAGTGTGTTTGAAAATAGAGAACAACACAGGAAGCATTCATCTAAGGTTTGACCTACCCACCACTGCTATGAATACCAAGCAGACTCAGAAAAGAATCACACTGGCATCACTGAATAGTTTAATTGCATTTGATTTCCTCTTCAAGTGACTACCTACCATTTCCACAAGCATGCACGGCAGTTTATCTCTGAGATTACAGATACCAGATGTGTAATAACGTGATACAGACAGAGAATGACAGGCAGTATTGTAAGTGATACGGTACACTTAACACACCCCAGACATATGCAGACAGTGCAGACACACATTACATACACATACACTATGGAGCCATCTATCAGACTGCACAGTTCTCTGCAAGCTTAGACAGCATTACTACTAATAGATATTTAGCCTGTGCCTCCTCAGCAGCATAGGTAATTAACAGCATAAGAATTACAGGGAGGTGTAAGCAAGGCGCTGATACAATAAAGCTAACTCAAACGACAAGTGAAAAAACACACAGTTGCACCCTTGCCTGGCTGGCTGGCAGCAAGTCATGGCCCGATCTCTGCAAACACCTAGTAAGGCCTTTGGTGCCTTCAGAGTTGCTCAGATTTATGGGGTGCCAAGTGATTTATTCGTGGCAGTCTATCCACTCTAAGGCTGTCCAAGGATAAGGCTTTTTGAGACATATGCAGCAATAATTTGATTCTTTCCCTCACTATAATCTATTCTTATATTTTCAGCTTTCCACACAGACTTACTTATGCAACTTCCACTTTAGATTTTGTCACCAGGCATCTTGGAGTAGAATTCTAAAAGGACTCAGTGATGTAGAAAAGCAACACTGTTACACAACTCTTTAGCCTCACAAGATTCTAGCCTTAGTACGTTATAGCCTCTGGACTGACATACAGCACCAGTCTAAAGTTTGGACACAGTTGTGCCTTCATATGAATGGGTGAGTGTATCCAAACTTTTGACTGGTACTGTAAATTTTCACCAAAGGGTGTGTTTGGTAGCTTCGCATCGTTACAAAATAGTTAATAAGTGTGCTGTCCCTCTGGTACATTGCTCCCTGCCAATGAGGCATTACTCCACAAGTAAACCACAAAGGGCACGCTATCAGGCTGGAGGAAGCAGACAAGCCTAAATGACTCTTCTGGGATTAAACAGCTGGTCAATGTTACAAGTCACTGACAGAAGTGAGAGCCAACCTTGCAGATGGTAACTGGCTTGTATGCTTGGCATGTCTACAAGAACTTACAAGAAAACCTTAATGGGACAGACTAGACAATACTGCTTTTTAATGACTGGGGAAAATTTATAAATAAACACAAATTATAAATAAACACTCTAATTTACTTTTGAAACATAAAAATCCCGAAAAGAATTTTTTTTTTTTTGCAAACAAATGGAGGACTTGACTGCTTTTTTAGCTCAGTGGAAAACTTAAGAATAACACTGTGATTCTCTGTGGTCCTACTAACAACTCCATGACCTGCAGAACATCCGCCCAACGGATGGAAGCAAGGACAGAGACTGAGAGAGAAAGAAAGCCAGCAGTTTCCTGATTTATGTGACAAATGTTTGTTAATGACATATACTTTTCTGACCTTTTTGTCAGCCTTTTTCTTCTTGCAAACGCAGTTAAAACAGTGAATTTTATCACTAACTACTAATTAGAGTATACCAACAAACCTCTTCACATAAGCACAACATTAACAAATATTTGTATTTAAGTCCCCAGCTGTCTTTGTATTCCTTTTTTTCTGTATTTTCGAAAGAAACGGGAAGCGCAAAAGAGAGGGTGTATGGATGAAATATAGCTGTATCTGTAGATTGAGATAAAGTACTGGAAAGGCAGGTGAAAGCTAGCCAGCAGTTGAATGAGAAAAGAAGACATGGGGAGTGAAGAGTGGAGAGACAGACAGAGCGACTAAGGAAGGGGAGCAGAAAAAGAAGTACCAATTTGAAAGGGAGGATCAGTTCTGGCAGAGTAATCAAATCAGAAAGTCAGCAGACCTATCCTTGGCTCTCCTCTCCATTTTCTCCTCTCTTTTCCCATCCTTTTAGTGTCATCTCCTTTTCATTCCTTAGCCCTCATCTCATTTTTCTCTCTCCCTCTCAATCTCCTCAGCTTCTGCATCAATCTTTCTATTCTCTGCTTGCTCCTCTTCTCCTGTTCCAGGCCAATTACTTTCTTTTGTCTTTCTGTTTCACAGGAATCGGGTAATGGCCAGACCAAAGGGAACTAAGGGAGGTTAGTAAGACTATAAAGAGCTTCTAATGAATATGTTTCAGTCCAGCTAGCCAAACCAAAAGAAAATAAAAAGAATGGCAAAAGCCAATATCATTAGCAATCAATAAAGACCTTTGGTACTGAATAGAAAGCAGACCAGTTACAGTTGTAAGCTGAAAAAGGTAGGGGTATAAATGTCAATGAAAGAAAGGCAGGGTTTTTTGGGATTGGGGTGGGGTGCAGGGGAAATGTAAGAAAAGCAAAGATTGCCATTTATCACTTGTTTAAATTGAACTTATGTCAGAATCCAGAATTTAAACAGTGACTACAAATCGGTGTTGCGAGCGCAACACTTTTTTTTTTTTATGCATGTGTACGAAAGAGATCGGGGAAGCATCAAGAAAGTGCAGCGTCACCTACTCCTGACCAAATTCCCCTTCGTCAGCAATACCAGAAGTCCCTTGGGACTGCAGACACCACTTCTTGATGCTGTAAGGAACTGATAGTGTGTAAAGTGAGAGGGGAGAAAGCAGAGTAACAGCTAGAGGTCAGCAGGAATAGACACTCACCTGAACGAGGAGCTCCAGCTTCCTGTCGTCCAGGAGATGGACCTGACATCGTCGCCCCTCTGTCATCTGAAGAACATAAAAACAACAGATATTCCTTAATATACTTGCTTATTACATGCTACCCAAATATACATCTGTACCCCCACTATTTTAGAGGTGGCTATTGTTACAAGTCATACAAAGAAAGGTGCACACATTCCCAAATGACTCATATATTGTGGGCAAGCTAAAGAAGAACAGTGTGCTTATCATCAATAAGTACAGTATGTGAGCAATATCCTGTATGACAGGCTTGGAGATTGCATGTGTGTTAGCTCAAACCATAACAAGGTTAGCTGAGCTAACTACACACAATGGGCCCCTCTCTATTCCTCACAGACATTTTTAACATTCCTCCTTGAGCAGGAAATCCATTATCCATCAATGGACTAGTGACCAAAGTGAGGGAAGCTGCCTGCTGACAGTGTTCACTGGAGTGTTTGTCTGTTTTCCTGATACCAGGTTTGCTGAATGGAGCTGCAAAAAAATGAATAATATCCGCCTGCCAAGGTCAGGCGTAAACAGTGAAGCAGGTGCAATGATGAAACAGTCAACTGTGGGAAAACATGAATTAGACCAAATATTTTACACGGCAGACAAAGCCAAGCCATCTCTACAAACCTGCCTCAGCATTTGCTACTCAAATACAAACAAATCCAAGACCAAGCCTTGAACATTCACTGCATAAACAGTGCCAGACATTTTAAGGTATGTGAAAAAGCTGGACCTAAAGTTTTCAGCATGTTGGGGTGTATATGCATCCCTATGTTTTTCAGCACGTGCAGTGTTTCTCCACAATCCAACAGGAAGCAGGGACCCTGAGAAACATAAACGCCCTATGGCCCCGCCCACACTTCCCTCACATCAGGGAGGGGGTGGAGGGTAATGTGGAGGGGGTTGGAGAGGAAGCAGAATAAAGAGATGGGGGAAACATCACCATTGTCAAAATGTCAAACATCTGATGAAAAAACAGTTGCTATAGATTTGAAAACAAGCCTAACTGGTTTGTAACTCTATCAGGAGGATCATATTGGCCTCCTGAGGCTACTGCAATTTGGTAAAGGTGTCTCCTTAACATGGTTAGCCTACTTTCGCACCATTTGTGCCAGCTTGCATCAGGGTGAGACTTTAGCAAAGAGATGACGATACCAGAAAAAGTGAGGGGAAAGAAGTGCCACAGCACTCATCCCTGTGTGAACTTCCTTGAATCACTACTGGTGGGCGTGTGTGGCTTCTAGTTTCTTTTCAGGGTTAAGCTGACCCTCCCCCTCACCACTGATCTCTTGCGGTTTGAAGGTTTAGATTGGGTGCACCTGTACACACAGTCAGGTGACACACAAACCCTTACATTTTCCAACCTCACCCTTTGTTTTAATCTCCTATCCTCCTGTCCGTGAGTTACATTATATCTCTGAAAACCCTTTGTTTTTATTACTGTGTAGAGTGATTTTAATTAATACCATAACTGCTGAGTGGTAGGTTAGTTTTGCAGGTATAACCAAATGCAAACTGTAAAACAACTCTGAGATGATCTAAGGTTGCTGTAAAGGCATTACATTCTATTAATTCATATATGTTTTCAATTACTCAGGACAAATGTGAGCACAATGACCAAACATGTGAAGTATCTTGTCTGCAGCACACTTGAAACTTTACTGTGGTATGCACACTGCCACTGGTACTCAGCTTGAGGCATATGGGAATAGTGCAAGTCTTAATGTCAAGGTAACAAATCACTGCCCTGAGGGGGGGGGTGGGGACAGGCAGCCCAATCTGGCACAGATAGGTTTTTAGTTGCAAAATTCACTTTTTGGTATTGAGGACATGCAAAGAGTTTCTATTAGCATGAAACCAAATGCAATAAGTCTGTATTATAGGCTTCTTATAAGTAAAGAAGATGAGACAGATAATATACATTATTATTACAAGGTTCTTCTTTATACTGTAGCTCCACCGAGAGAAACTGAGCCCAAAAAGCACATGTGCTACTGGCTGCATCACCTTGTGCTGTTGTGTGATTCAATAAAGCAACATTTCTGATCCATTACTCGCCAGCTCTGAATTGGCTAACATGCGTCCTCTGGACTGACTCACCACCAAGAAACGCTGATATTTAAAGACCAGAGATCAAAGTGAAGCATATACCACTACAGTGCTGTCTGAATCAGCCATGTTCACAGTGTTTCATTATTTCTTCGCCGAAGCTGACAGCAAAATTGCAGGCACACAGACACAGACACACACACACACACACACACACACACACGGACAGCTGACAGTGATGCTTGGTCAGTGTAAGCTACCGCAGTAAGGTTATCATTAGTTATTACCTTGCAAACAAATCCCCACTGCGAAGCTCCTACTCACAGAAGCCGGTTCCAAGATGTAGAGGAAAATTAAAAAATATATATAAAAAAAACACAAAAACGAATTATTAATCCCAGAAAGAAACGAGTCGTGTTACTGCCAGAGAAACCTCAAAAAACACCCTCTTTTCTGTCCGGCCTAGAGGATGAGGCACATCAGCATCCATGTTTGTGACCATTAGTTAACATTAGTTACAAGCGTCGCAGCTGGCCGTTTAATCCCGTCTCTCATATCTTCGCCGTTCAAGCTTAAAATAAATAGGCGCTAATTAACGGCGACTGAGGAGCGTTTTCCAAGGCACGCTTTTCTCTCATCCCTCCTTTGGAAAGCACTGAGCTCCACGGTGATAGTCCCAGTCGACCAAACCCCCTGCCCGCCCCCCCGTTTCCCTACCGGCACCGTGCACAAACGGCGTGTGAACGTGCGGATAGCAGGAGACCGTACCATCGGTCAGCAACCGAGGGGGACGGCCGAAAGAAGCGGCTGGCTGTATTCCAGCCTGCCTTCACTTCGCCAGTTATGTTTCTTGCTGTCACCGGAGTTGCTTCGAAAACACGGGAATAATGGAGGCAAGATGTGGGGGCGGGGAGAGGAGGCGATGAGGGGGAATTTTCTGCAGCAGCAGCTCGCAGCCATGAGAAACTGCAGACCTCTCTCTCCTGTGTGTGTGTGTGTGTGCGTGCGTGCGTGCGTGCTTACACCCAAACATCTGTGTCTGGAGCACAACAATACAAAATCTGCCTACTTTATGAAATCAGCCCTACTTCCAGAAATGCACTTTGTAGGGGAGGAAGAGTAGAGAGATTATCCTCATATGACTGATCGCTTTTAAATCAGGTATAAAACAAGTGTATTTAGACAGAGTTCCACAAAGTTTAAAATGTTGATTATAGTCTGAAAAGAAAATTAAAAGCACAGTTTCTATCTAAATCCCTGGTTTGGTCTCCCTGTCTCTCCCTGTCTCTCTCCCTTCAGCTTGTAGCTTCCTGTCTGCACTTTCAAACACAAATCTTGCTCACAGGTTTGGCTTGCTTGAATGAATCTTGGCCTTCAGTCCACTGCAGCCGTTGAACTGACTTTTTTTTTTTTGGCATGACCTAAATTGGGCACTTGTGTTCACCTTACACAGCTGGAACAGCAGCCGTTATAACCACAAGCTGTTAACATAACAAAATCAGTCTGGTTTGTGAAGCTATAAATAGATACTAAGGTGTGCAGCAGAGGCTGAGCCTCCTATCCATAAAATGTTTAAATGACTCAGCTACTATGCCTTTTCTGTTGTGTTACAACAAGAGTAGTCCCCATGTTATGAAAATAGTGTGATGTTTTCATAACATATGAATATGAATGTGCCACATATGCATACCCGCAAAGCAGGTATGCATACGTGGCACACCTTTATCTCTTCTGTCATTTGCTGTCACATGATTCTCTTAAATTTGCACATTCAGTGTCATTCTGTTTGCTTGTAGTTGCACCATATCTGAAATATGGGTGTGTTTCATCGGAAATACTCTCTTTCCAGACATTTAGCAATACAAAGATGCAATTAAATTTAATAAGCTTGGCTTGAAAAGCTTTGTTGCAACCACGGTTTTTGCTGCAACCCCAAAATTCAGCTTAGTTTGCTAAATGGAGAGGGTCACATGAGAAATGAGGAGGTGTATCCTTTTCCCTCCTGCCGGATTTTTCTGTTTCTGGATATTTTTGGCCTGCTCCAGACACCGGAAACTGGCCTGTCCAACTTAAACATCTCCAGATGACTCTTTCTTTCGCTATAATACATACAGCCGTCCCTCATTCTTTTTCTCCAGTCAAAGACACATCTCCATTTATTGGTAGCTTCCTCAGTTTGCTGTCATAAGGGTCCTGTTGTTTAACAGAGCAAGGGAGGAAGAAGGGGACAAAACAGAACAAAGGTAAAGATCCTGAACACTTACACTGCGCGTGTCTATGAATGATTGTTGCTGTGTGGCACAGATGAAGCTGAATCACAGAATAAGGTGGAAATAAAAAGCAGGGAAGAAGGAAAGCAAGGCAGGAAGGAACAATAACAGGCATCTGTGATTTACTGAGCCACTCTGTCCAGTGTCCATGGCCCTTATCTTCCCTATACATGCTAACCTCTCCATGACCTACACCGAGTATTGCCAAGAACTACAAAGTGAGAAACACTTGTAAGTGTGACATATCTGGACCCTGACCGAGCCTTGCTGTGGAGCCAGTTTGCTTCTATTCTGGGCTGAGGTGTGGTTGTCACAATGAGGTGCAGATTTAGTGTATTTCTGTGGAGTATGGGTCCAAAGGGCAAAAATCTAAATGGCTGAGGTGGGTTTAGCAGAGTAGACTCAGGTTTTAGGGTCAGACAGGGAAGCACGGCTGATGGCCTGTGTTGGAAAGGGTAAGCTATATTGGTGGAGTGAAATATAAACACCACTGAATGGCTAATTGAAGCAAGATGGAGAATGTCTTCAACCCTAACTGTGGGACGATGCGGTAGGCAATTAAGACTGACACACACACACGCGTGCACGCTCTGTCTGCCGTTGTCTGCTTCTCCCGCATATTTATGGAGACTAAATAAACACACACTCTTAAACATGTCACTTCGAGAGCAAGCGTGCTCTGACACAAGCACTCCAATGATGATTTATGATGCTGAGATCATTGCATCTGAACAGGCTTTACGACTTGTCGGCATTTTAATGTAACAGCATCTACGTATAGTGCAGATTAGATTACAATACAGGGGGAAAAAAACACTCAGGATACAGTTTCAGTTTAGTTCAATGGGTTATTAAAAAACTGATGGAAAAATAATAGCGGGGCCAAATCCTGTCTTCCCCTCCGTCTAAAGCTTCATGTAGTGGCAGAGAGATGGACCAGGGAGGGTCAAGGAAAGGCAGCCAGGAATGTCTAGAGAAACAACTGACCGTCGAGATCTGTTTTGTTTGTTTAAGTGTGTATATGGGAGTGTGCTTGCATGTTTGTGTGTGTGTGTGTCTATGAGCTCCACCCTCACTGCCCGTGTGTGACTTCGGGACTGAAATGTGGTTCCAGTTAGGGCGTTTTTAAAATCAGAAACATACTGGCACTTCAAACAAACTGGGGATATTTTTGAAGCCAACTCTGCTTTGTTCTTATTTTACTACAAAGCTCCATTCCCAGACTTCCACTAAAAAAACAAAAAAAAACAAAAAAAAAACTTTCCCCCTCATTTCAATATAGAATCACAACTCTGACTAAAACTGACAGATGGAGATGCTTATGAATTTCCCACTTTCAGTGGGAACATTGCTGTGAGGTGTGTAGACACAGTAAAGACATCGGGAATCGTGCTATGCAGTAAATTCTGCAAGATCCAAATTTTGGTTGTGTTATATCCACACAAATCCATCTCTGGCTGCACATCTTAAGTTCAGCTTCGCTGCCATTTGCACCCTGAGGAGCCTCAATTCCAAATGAACTGAAAAGATAAGAGTTTTGCCTTCTCTCAAATCACTGTGAGAAGTGCCAGAAGGCGCTCCTACTACGCACACACACACATGCGCACGCGAGCAATACATACATGCGCTGACGGATCAAAGTGTCATCAAAGGCCATCTAAGAATATGCACAATGTGAACCAGTGGTTTGCACTTTGTAAAAAGATTGTGTAGATAAAGGAAATAAAAATAACATGTGTGATGATAACACATGGAGATAGAGAGATAGTTTTTTTGTACTGGTAAATTTGAATATTCCTTGCAGTCATAACATTCAACTTCACCTTGTTCTTGCTTGATTCCTGATGGCCTGAAATTCCTCTTTTTATTCTTTGCAGATTCCACACTGAAAGGTCACATTGTCTAATCCCAAAATAATGAAATGCACCTCAACCCCCCCACAACATGCACACCTATGTTGTTCCTGTAACAGTCAGGTACGTGGAGTTATCTCTTTACTCTTTGTTTCAATCCCACATCATCATTCTGCTTG
>VUQJ01011180.1:11035-27102 GCA_015108635.1 Andinoacara biseriatus
AAGCTCACGAGGCTGCCAGTTTTAAAACCAACCGGCTGCATATGCTTCCCTGAAGACAGGGCCCACGTTTTGCATCCTTGGAGCTAATTTAGCCCCACGCTTTGCAGTGGCAGACTAATCCATATTGAAGAAGTGTGTAGATTAACGAGCCAGGGTGCTGATGAGTCAACACTGCTAATTGCACAAATCATTTCTTTTACAGAAGCTGAATTTACAACCCTCAAAGCGTCGTGGGAGAAGGCGAAGTTTCGCTTGAGGCTATTGCAGGGTCACAGTGACATAGTCACCTCCGTGGTTGCTGTTGACAACCTGGTGGTTTCTGGAAGGTAAAGCAGGAAAGAAGCCTCAATTTGCATAATGGATATGCAAAGTGAACATTTCACCTAATTTATCACTTAATAGGCTCTTGCTTTCTCCCTCGCTGTCTGACATATATTTGGTTTTCTTCTCCCGCCTGATCACTCGGCGCAAATCTCTTGCGGTTTATATGGAACGCCTTTTAACTTTGCTTGTTTTCCCTCTCTCTTTCTATCCTCCTGTGCCCCCCCCCCCCCCCCCCCTCCCTCCCCCCCTCCGGCCCCCCCCCCCCCCCTTCTCTTCCTGTCCGTCATTCTCCCTCTAAGTCGAGATACGACAGTGAAGGTGTGGCACGTTCCCACTGCAACAGAGCACAAGAACTTAGGAGGTCACACTGGAGGGGTCACCTGTCTGGCAGCACCTCCCCCTGAGTATTGCAAGAGGCTGGGTAAGGACGCACACACATATGTACACACACATCCTAACGTGGGCTGAGTAGAGCTGAGTAATGCCTCCATCCTGCGGTTTGGTAATTATAGGAGCAGTTCATCAGATCAGCCCAGTGAGAGGTAACCACAGTGGACACTTTAGAGAGTTCACTGTCTGTCTGAAGCAGGCAGCCTTCCATCATTTGTACTCCAACGCCATCTCCAGCTCTCCTCCGACCCACCTGCTTCCCCAACTTAAAATACCAAGTCTAGAAGTGCATTGATGACGCAGCTCAGTCGAACCATAGCCTCGCTTCCGTTTTAGCCATTTGTCTTGCAGCCTTTTTTTTATTTTATTTTGTGCATCATCAGTTATTTGCAGCTTTTTGCCAACATAATCTTTTTTTGTTTTGTTTTTTTTTACCCCTCCCATGTCCCCATTCTGCTCTTTTGTCTGTGCATGCCCCTTCGCCAGCCCGGTCTCTGTCTTTGTCCGACAAAGAGAGGTTTATCTTGAGTGGCTCAGTGGACTGCTATGTGAAGATCTGGGCCCTGAGCATTGGTAGGCTTAACCACACAAACATGTACACACGCACAGACACACACACCTACACACAAGCGCGCAGTGATATACAGTGAATATTTGTGTGTGTATATATAAAGGTAAATGGAGCCTGAGGGTTGTGTGTGGGAAATGTGTGTGAATCGTAATCAATGTTTGCCTGTATGATAGATGGCCTGCGACCTGTCAGTTAAATTAGATTTTTACTGTTACCTTCAGGGCAGTGTGTTAAGTCTATCTACACATTCAACGCTGTGACCGCATTCTGCTTTGTGCCGGAGGAGGATGGCTACATCATCACTGGATCAGGTGTGTTTTCGTGAGGACAGTAGGTGTTGATGACATATCTATTTTTGTGCATGTATGTGCCCATTTTTATTTATTTTTTTGCTTGGGAAGAATATGCATGCAGAGTCTGACAATGTGGCATCATCTGCCAGTGAGTTAGTGAGTGCAGCACAGAGTTATCGAGCTGAATCACAGAGATGGAGGCACACAGTTTAGGCAGCCAGGCTCAGGTGGGTCAACCGTAACCCACAATAATGACTGCCAGTCGCCTGTCAGCACGTATTAACCTCACACTCTGTCACCCTGCAGACGGGGGGAAAGTTCAAGCCTGGAGCTGGGACACTTTCCAAAACTGCCAGTCAGTCAATGCTCACCAGGAAGCCGTCACCTCTATCCAGGTGGGTGGGTCACTCACCTGCTGACCATCACACTGTCTTCACACTGAGGATGCTCAAGCTGTTTTCATTTTCAGCCTATTTTTAACATGCAAAGGTTTTTCTTTCTGTTGCTCTCTATTGTAGTTTTCAAACTCTTGATTAGCAATTTGTGAAAAAGCCTCTTCCCCGGAAATCAAATGGCTATATTTCTCCACATCATCCTCACGCAAGCTTCCCTTGTTTATTGCCTTCAAATGGAAATCAAAGATATTTGTTAAGATGTAAGCTGTGGAGCTCGTCCAATTTTAGAGCATACTGTATATATTTTGAGCGAAAAAAGGCTTTTTATGAATATTGAAACCCAGAGCTGGATATGCACATTTTTTTCAATTTGCAATCATCATAATATGCCTGAAGCATTAAAGCGTAGCACATCATTGTCATCCTCTTTGTTGTTTATCATGCAAAGCGCACAATCCATTTATAACCAGTAGCAGAAGCACAGAAACATTTTAAAACTGTTCACACATTTCTCATTGATTTGCACTAACATACATATACTCTCTAAGACACACATGTACACAAACACACACACACACACACACACACACACACACACACACACAGGGTAAAGACTTAAATCACCATGACAACTATGTCTCTTGTGCCCTCCACAGTCTCAGGGTCCGCTGGTGTTCAGCGGCTCGGCTGAGGGAGGGGTGTCTGTGTGGGAGAACCGGGGTTCGGATAGAGACCCCCTGAGGCTGCTGCACCAGTGGAACAGTCAGGTGACAGGCTGTGGAGGGGGACCGTGCGGGCGCGTAACCCTCAGCCCGCGGGGAGACAGAGTATTCCTGGCTTACGGTCGAGCCTGGCTCAAGATCCTGGATTGGAGGACCGGTAAGCTGTGTGTGTGTGTCGAGAGAAAGATCCAAAAGGAAGGCAGATTTAGGGAAATCTCCATAATCCTTCCACCTAACATCTGTCCAATTATCACAGGAACGATGTCCAGACTGACCAATCACAGCAGCATCACCGGGGTAACAGATTGTGTTCACCAGACGGGAGGCCTCCTAATTGGATCCTGCTACGATTTGGCGAATGGAGAGAGCAGACTAAATTGTGAGTCCCATGTACCTTTTTTCCACCATTGTAGGTGCCGGTGCAGAGCCAGTTGGTACTTTCTGAGAACCACACCATATTTTGACAAAGTTGAACACCAATAATTATGTAGTGTACCAAACAGAGGTTTGGAATAATTACCATGGGGAACAGATCATGGTGGACAGAGTCTGTGGGCTGCATCCCATAGCTGCTGATGTCAGCAGTGCCAGCTTTTGGACTGGTCATGCTACAGTATGTTGGTGCCAGCACCAGCCATTCTTTTCTTTTGGTGGGGATATGTGGAACTGGATCTAGACTGGGGATGTTAGTGGAAAGCAAGTAAACCAATCGTAATTCACAGAGAGTGTAAAAACACAGTCAGGCAAAAATTTTAACCACTTTGCTTTCCTCTGTTGACCTCCGGTCCCTTCATGTCTCTCCTCTCTCTCCAGTGTTCTCTGTGCCTCAGTGTCGGTACCTGGCCTCTCTGACCTGGCCCAACGCTCCCAGAATCCTCTGTTTTGCAGCGTGGACCACTGGGAGCGGAGACCACCGATGGGTCACTGGAGGTCAAGACCTCATTGTATGGGAGCAGCTCCCGAGTTCTGGGAGGCAAAGGTGGGCGCAATACTTGTCAACACCACTGACTTAAAAAGATTATAGAGCCAAGCTGCTCAATTATATTTCTTATTTAAATATTCATTGTTTCCTCTGAGGTCAGCTGCACTGCTAATTCAAAAGCTATAATGGGATTTAATGCGCTAGTGTGTATAATTGATTTTGACACACAGATTTACATTGATATTACGCTTTTAGTTTAGGGGCATCAAACATAAGGCATGAGGGCTAGAACCAGCCTGCCAAAGGGCCCAAACTGGTCCACTGGATTGCATTGCAAAGTGTGAAACCTGCAGAGAAGTCATGAATGCTTCCAATTTTTTAATGAAATCCTGGTGGCGCACGAGTGTAAAAATCTGTGGAAATTTCAAAGTATTTCTAGGACTCAGTGAGTTTTTGGAGTCATTAAGCAGCAAAATACTCTGTTTTTTGTTTGTGCCTTTGTTTGTAGATCAGCTGTGTAAATTATAATGCACACGTAATGACAGTAGACTGAGTGTATGTGCAAAATTGAGACATATTTCTGCAGCTGCACATTTTTCTAAAGACATCGCAGGCTGTTTTTCATCAGTTTTGTAAATGTGTTTTACAAAACATAGGAAGACATTTGCAGGTGATTTATAGGTTGTTATGCAGTTGCTCTACTGTTTGGTCCACTTGAGATGAGATCGGGCTCCTCTGTGAACTATGAGTCCAACACACCTGGTTTATTTAATTGCGGGTGTATGTTACAGGGGTGACGTCACGGTGAGGACAGACAGCCAAATAGACTCGTGTTTACTGGAGTCAGAGGGAGACACTGAAGATGACGAGGAGACTGATGGTACAGGACACACACTGCAATTTCACACATATTCATGTCTTCATTTACTGACTCACACGTTTAACGAGTAACCGTGGAATTGCAGAAACGAATACGGTCGTGTTAATTTTAGATGATGCTTGTCGTGAAAAATCATTTTGACCTCCTTGTATAATTTAGATTACGAGGACAACGACGAAGGCGGCGGTGAAGGAAAAGACAGCCGGTCTGCCGCCACGGAGGAGGATGTAGGGTCCGGCTCGTGGCTCCGCTGCGTTCTCCAGTGAGCGCCGCTTTCTCATGCTGAGGACAGCGCGGCCTGCAGCCATGAAGAGGAAATGAGAGGGTGGGAGCGCAGTGACAGCGAGGGAGGGTGCTGGGGTGTGAAGTGTGACAGACTGAGTATCAGTGTTGGAAGGAGAACGTGAGTGAGTGTGCGTGTGTGCGCGATAAGCAGATTGTTTTCTATGTAAATATTATTTTCACATACAATAAAGCTGTCACACTGTGACTCTCACTCAACAAATTTGCATCTCTTTTTTGTCTTTTTTTATTTCCATCTGACCCTGTCTCCTCTGGAAACACCGGTGCCGTACCCTCCTCTGCCGGTGCAAATGAATGTAAATTAAATTTTATTCCCCTCATTCCTTTCTCTTCCGCCTCTTCCTCTTTGCTGTCTGTATTTCTGTCTCTTTCTTTCTCTCTGGGGTGTCCTTGCTGTCTTTGTAAACACAATTGGAGAGGTTTTTTTTTTTTTTTTTAACCTCCGCCTCCAAAATGAGCTTATTAATGTCGTCTTCAGTATCATTTCTGTTCGGCTCGTCAAATTCATTTCTTTTTCCTCTGTGTCCATTTAATTGAACCTGTTTAAAAAAAACACATAATTAGCATTTAAATCTCTTTCCTACAGTCTCTTGCCCTCCCCACGTCGCTCTCTCTCCCCTCTCTTACTCCACCAGACTCTACATGTCTCAGTCGCTAAGGCAACCGATGCTTTTTTTTCTCCCTCACTCTCTCTCTCCCTGTATCTCCCCCTTTCTCTCTGTCTCCCTCTCTCATTCCCTCTCTCCACAGCCAGAGGTAGGCATAACTGATATGTGTCGGAGCGCGTGTGTTCGTGTGTCTCTGAGTGACATTTCTGTGGCATTTATGCAGTAGTTGTTGGTAGGAAGTTATCTCTCTCTGCTCAAAGTGACTTATAGAGTGTTCACTCCATGCATGACGACTCTAATGATGATTAATATGCCGTGCTCAGGTGTGTGCACTGTGAATGTGTGTGAGAGGGCAGAGCAGGAAGCCAGTGTGTACTTCTGGATGTTTTTGCATGCAGATGTGTATAAACATGTGGCGGACAATTGAGCTTTAAATTCTAATGCCCTGGGGAGTCTGTGTATGCTTCTTTCAAAATGTGACAGAGTTGGCTTTTTGCCAGCACTCTTGCTGTGTGTGTTTACATGGTTTTTATGTGGCAAAACAGAAGAACAAGGGGGAAAAAAGCAGGACCCTCCCCCTTTCTCGCTTTTATTTCTCTCTTGCCCCTCTGTTTTATCTTACAGAGAGAGATGATCGGAGAAGAGGAGTCTCAGTGAACAGAGTGAAGCGATGGAGAGATGGTAAGATGGATAGTTTCTGAGGTGGAGAGATGTATGGGACGCAGATGCATAAAATGTCAATCTGAGTGATGGCTGGCTTGGGAATCAGTGTCTAAGCGGCTGAGGTCGTGCAGGGCGGCTGCGGACGATGCATTTTCTCAGATAACTGCCCTCTCACTCCACCATCTCTCATTCTTTCTCCTTCACCTTTTCTTCCAGCTCCATCTCTCCTGTCGCACGACTGACTGCTCTCATTTCCCTCCTCCTGGTTGGTTTGGTGACACAACCCTCCACCTGTAACCGTGACGACAGAGAGGCCGAGGAGCAGGTGGACGCCCTGTCGGTCCAGCTGTCCGTCACCGCCCAGGTCACGCCCACCCCTCTGTGGGCAGTGGTCTGGGGTCCCACACAACAGCTGGAGGATGAGACCTATCACTTCCTCTCCAGCCAGGAAACCGATCACCTGTACCTGCACGGGAACCAGCAGGAGGCCAGCACTGCCACACCTGAGAACTGGCTTTACCCTGACGGAAGCATGCAGCCATCACTGGAGTCCAGAGACCAGGAGGGAGTGGAGGATGGGGGGACGGAGGCAGAGGAGACAGAGCCCGAGGAAGGTGGGCATCAGGAGATAAAGGATTTCTAAATAAAGGTGTCCATGAGTTGCAGTGAGCGAACACATTCACATGCCAGGAGTCCTCCGGGGAATTAGCTGTCACCAGGGTGAAGGCTGACACCCAGCTGTGTGCACCCGGCTGTGTCTGCGGTGGGGATTGCCTAATAAAGTTCTCATCACTCACAGGGAAGAATTAGCCGCTGTCATAACTGCAAAACACAGAGAAGACATCATCGGATTGGTGTGATAGTTGAAGGCTAGAGTCTTGCACGTCCGATTTCATGTTTCAGCTGGCCACACTGTTTTCTCCTTTTATTCTGGATACAAGTATACAATCTGAGATTAGTAACTTCGTGAGTGTGTGTGTATGTGTGTGTTACAGTGGACCCTCAGTTCTACGTTACCGTGACCATCTCCTCGCTGCTCATCCTGACAGCAGTCATCATTACAGCCAAACTCTGGTAGGAACCAAAATTCTCTCCTGCACAGTGTTGTTTGTGTGTTTGTGTCCATGACCACATAAATATGAGGTGGGCATTGCTGAGTAAGGATGAGGCAACTTTTCTTGTATGAGCCTGACACACAGCAGAGTGGTGTTAATGCATTCTTCTGACTAAAATATGTTGGGTTTTTTTTTGGTTTTTTTAATGGTAAAAGATACAAACGGGATATTTTCCAAAAACTGTCAATGGAAGCAGGGTATGAGCTTCAGTGGAAGATACCTCTATAAATATAGCAGCATCTTGGACACTTTAATATTGTAAGGGGTGTATGAGCATCTAATTATCATCTTGTTTTGGTTGTTCTTTATTTTTAAATCATGGCTCTCCAGTAAAGCAGGGATGTGTTGAGGCCAGCTGAATGTTTGACTAGAACAGTCCCAACGTGGGGATTTGTAACCCCACCAAGGAGTTGGAAGAAAAACCTGAGGCATAATGTGATGATTAAAAACAAAATATTCTGCTACACAAAAATTGTTTTCTGTGTTCAGACTTTTATCTCATTAATTACTGGATAATTGTACCTCATTAATATTTAAATAATCATAAGTTGACTAATCTTGATTTCTTGACCTGGTTATTATCTGAAGACAGTAAGGAGAGGTTGCAGAAAGGCAGAGCTTAATCTTCACCATGTGTTCCACTGACTCAAAAATATGTCAGGGCAGGTCACAAGTGTTAACAGAGTAAAACTTTCTTAAAAAAAAAAAGTGTTTAAAGGTTTCCGGAGGCCATAAACTGTGATGTCACCCAGGGGTTAAAGAAGCCTTGACTTGTCTTGAGGGCTCGAGATGAGCATTTTGGCTGTCACTGTCTTGTTTTTTTTGTTTGTTTTGTTTTTTAACCAGTAAGCAGGTATGCATGCTCACAGGTCGCCACGGGCTAAATCACAGCCTGCTTTACTGATTATTTTACTTTAAATGGGACCATGATTTACAAAGTATAAAGGTTACAATTTTCTGTTATTAAGTTCAAAAACTTATTAAGATCTAATCAGACTGTACATAAAAGATGGACATCACTATGAGGTCACTGGTTGCTTGGTGGAAGCTTCAAATTTTGTATTTTGACTGCTAAGATGTCAGTTTTGTGGAGCCAGAAGTTATCATATTTGGACAAGAACACAGTCATTAACCAACTAACCAACTTTAGTTAGGAAGCTGCAACCATAAGCTGTTTGTGAGCAACACATCTGCTAATTAGTATTAATTATCAGACTAATAAATTACTGAGGTGAATTTCACTCATTAAAACTGAAGCATAAACTTGCACCGTCTGTTCCACACAGCAGAGGTTCAGTTAAATGACTGTAGTTAGCAGAGAAGAGGCTTAAGCCAAAGTCACACAGGCCTAGAACCCAGTTGCCAACCCCCTGGCAAACACTAGGGGGAAAAATAGGTATTCCCCAACTGGTTGGCGAGTGGTTGCTGGACGTTACTGGTTGTTGCCAGATGAAATTGTTCGCAAAGACAGTGCTCCAGCGGAAATTTCTTGCGACTGCATTGTGTGCTATTAGATTCCCGTGGTCGCCCATAGTTGACATGAATGATGCCAACTTGACTGCAACACTTGGAGCTGTAGTAAAACTTGAAAAAGTGTGACACAAATGTGCTGAAACCAGGACATTTCAAAAAGTACAGCTTTTATGTTAAAGGTGAATGCTTTCGGTTAGCTTCACACTTTTCACTGTGAATGTTTTGCAAGTGCTTGCAGGGAAACTGCCGTCTTCCATGCAAACTATGGGTGACCACAGCTGGCAATCAATTGCTTTGATTGGTGCAACAGTATATATGTCTTTTTCAACCAATTTTTCAATAGTAACATCCAGCAACCATGTGCCAATAAGTTTGGGAATACACATTTTTCCCTCATAACCTACTGGTCTTTAGACTTGTGTGACTTAACCTTTAGCAGATGGCTATGGGCTGAAGCTACCTGTGATGCCACACCTGCAGCCATGTCCTTTTAAGCCTTAAAAATTCAGAGAGCTGTATTTTGTACCATGCTGTAAATATGAGTTTTAATGCTGTAAAGTTGGCCACTTTAACATGGGAGTCAGCGGGGACTGACTAGCCTCAAGTGGCCACTAGAGGAACTGCAGTTTATGCCCTGGCTTCAAGGATTGACATTTAGTCACAGATTAGGTGAGCAGCATTGCCACTTTATTTTAAATTTCTGTGCAATCAGACTTCCTTTTGAACCCAGAGGAGTCACCCCTGTGTGAAAATAATAAAGAATGCAGGTTTAAGGCACCATCGCCTAACCCAAAATCTCGACCAGTGGCTTAAACAAGTTTCCATAACCACCTCATTGACTTCACTTTTCAGACCCATGAGCCACATCCATCATAGGCTGTATAGAAAACATGTATACCTCATGTTTTATAGGGATTCTATGAGAGTGTTGAATTTGCTGTTTTGAATCAGTTCTATTTTGCTTTTAATAAAAAAAAAAGAGAGAAAGGGAGAGAAACCTGACCATTTTCCCCATGTGTGGATTGGGACAGATGCACGGGTTTTAGATGAGTGGGTTTTTTATGAAGAGGAGACTTTAATGGTCGCAGATGTGTTTGCGTGTACACGCTGGCCTGTCTGTTTTGTCTGTGCGCCTGTCGTTGATGACTATGTTATGGGCCTAAGTGAGAGCTGAGTAATTGCTTACTAATGACTTTATTAACGGCACTTGTGTTCCCAAAAGTCACGATTGGCACAGATGTGTCATTTAGAGCCATTAGAGTTGCAGTGATTAAGCATTAACTATAACCAGTGATCTGTTGTCTTCCAGTTTTGAGCGCTCACGTGGCTTCTCAGAGTAGGTGGTGCGTCTATGTTATGTTTTCAGGTCAGGCAGGTAGGAAGTGATCGCTATACACATGGCCATTAGCTGGAAACTGGAATTTATCTCTCTGTGAGGTAGTGAAGCACTTCTTCGCTTTGCTGATCAAACCAATAACAGCTCGTTTATTTGACCGCTGGGACCCCTCTCTTCCCACTTCTCACCCTCGTCTCCTTTTTTTCCCTCCTCGCACTCTTGCTCCCCTTCTTTACTGTAATCTCATCTGCACATCTTACCTGCATTTCTGTTGTATCACTTTTTCCCCCATTGCCTCTATCTGTATAATTTGTTCTCCTTCATATCCCCTTTTTCACGCTCTCTCTTAATCTCAATTTTGCTCCCACACTCGTACATTATCTACCCCTCATTCCCTGTCTAGCCCTCCCTCCTCATTTCTCCTTCCTCTTCAGCTCCCGGGGATTTTTTTTCCCTTTCTCTGAATACCTGTGTTCCCCCCTTCTCCTTTTGGGTTCCTCGCTTTGTTCCAGTTATCGTCACTGCCTTGCTCTAAAGCTGCCTGTCTTTGCACAGCCGGTACTTCTCTTATCTCCCCCACCAGTCTCCTATCTCTCCCAGCACCTCCAGTCCGGCTGCAGATCCACAGATAATCCTCCAGCTTGGTGTGAGCTGGTACATGATAAGCCCCCCTTTCTCTCTGTTCCTGAGACTGGCCTTCGCTCTTGTTTCGATAACTTACTTCACCTGGTCCTGGAATTTGGGGAAAGGGGGGGGCACACTGCTTAGTGAATCCCAAGTGGTATTAGAATAGTGAGAACTGCAGGGATTCAGTCTGGAGACATGGCAGCAGCTCCTCTCTATAGACTGGCTCGTACTTCAGTGTCATAAATGTGTAAATAACGCCATGTGTTAGAGGGAGAAAGTGCCGCGGCATGAACGGGAAGGGGGTACAGATGGACTGAAATGATAGCCTATAGTGGAAATTGGCCACAGTCCAGTTCATTATGATTATAGAAGAGCGGCATATGTGCTCAGTGATATTCCCAGCCCTAAAATTGTCAGTGTGGCTAATGTCATCAAGTGTGACGGTGTGTCTGTTTGTGTGTGTGCGTACAGTGAGACAAGGAGTCAGCCAGAAAAGAACAGGTGTTACTGCGGGACGATGAGGGTGCACGATGGCTTTTATGGCAGTGGGAACAGCTTTGTTATGCGTCTAAGTGTTCCAAAGAGCCTGAACCTGCGCCTCTCAGCTGTGTCTTCACCCGAACTCCCTCTCCTTACAGGAGTAATGGCACGGCGCCTCAGTCATGCATCAGTGCTCTGTCCGTTTCTTCGCCTTGTTGCATCCTTCCCACCTCAAACCTTCTGACTCCCTCCCTCACTCACACATCTCACAGTGAAGTCTCCTTCCCCATTTCTTGCTCTGCCTCCCCCCCACCCCCACCCCCCCGACAGTGTTTTAATGAGTCCGATGAGTGCACTAATTCTCTCTCACAGTGGCAGGATAATGTGTTCGCTGATGCTAAATGGATCGGCTGTTCCTGATGTTCTCTGACTTTGTTTCTCCCTCTGTGTCTTTCATTCTGATCGTTCTCCTTATCGTTTCTCTCTGTGCTTCTCTTCATTTCAATCTCTCTATCATTTACTCATATCTGTCTCGCTCTTTCTGTCTCTTACTGTAATATCTGTCTCAAACTCTTAACTTTATTTCACCTGTTTATGCCCCTGCTCCTCTCCTTGTTTTTCTCTTCCTCCTCCTCCTCCTTGCTCTTGTTTGTGTCCCACTCTGCCAACCCCTGTTTGCCTCTTTACCTCTTCATCCCTTACATGTACTCTACAATCTTCTCTCCCTACTCCCCTCCTTCTCCAACTCTTTCTTCCTCCATTTATCTGTCTGACTATCCTTTCTCTCCCAGTTACGATCGCAGCTGTTCCCAGCATCCGCCCCCGCTTTCCCGTGGCGTAGCACCCCCCCTCTCCCTTGCTCTCCCCCGTTCCCTTGCTTCAGAGGACAGCCGGCAGACGCTGCACAGCACCTCCTCCTCCTTCACCGACAGGGAGAGGTAATGAGTCGCCTCACCAGCTCTACACAGCCTGAGTGTGTGTGAGTGTTTAAGTCTATGAGTCTGATGTGCATGTGAGCCTCCGTGCACCCCTGGATTCAAGTTTTCTTGCGTGTCCGTGTGTGAAGCAGCCTTATTACCTTTTCGCATGCACTGTAAGGACCTACATGGAGTGTAATTGGACGGTGGTGCTATTCTCTGTGGAGTATTCAGGCCTGAAGTGTTGATGCTGCTCTAAGATGTATCAGTGTTTTAAAGTCCCTTTCCAGATGAGTCATCGTGGGCCTATCAGAAAGGCGCCCAATCACCCTCCATGAAATAATGCTTTTATTCGAGGGTATTTAAAGTTAATCTCAATCAGGATAATTATAGAGCCACACTCCAGTGCTCCCTCTCACTCCTTCCCCTCCCATCAGCTTCACCTCCACCTTCCTCTTCTTCCTTCTGCTCTTCCGTCTCTTTCCCCCGCCGCCCTCTCAGTCCCCCTGCGACGCAGCTTTCCGTTTGCATGTACACCACTTTTCCAGCTTCAGGCCTTTGTGCTCCACTTCTCCTCTCTTCTTCTGCCTTTCCTTCCATCGCCGGGCCTTCCCAGCTTCTTTCTTTCTATCTCTCTCACTCTTCTCCTCTGTGTCTCTTGCTGTGTCAGGATCCCTGTTGTGAACCTCTGAGGTGACTGTTTTTCCATATGGTAAACATTTCTACGGGGCCCGAGGAGGAGCATCAACACAACTGGAGGGTGCGCCCGCAGTGCCGTTTTTATTTTCTCTGAAACTGTGAAATGAATTCAGGGATCCCAGGTATCCAGCCACCACAAAACCCTCCTGCTTCCCTGAGGCCTAAAAAAATAAATCTAAACTCATCTGCCTCCTATCCACCATCCGTCCTTCCTTCCTCTTGGCTTGGTGTAAATTTCTTTTAATGTGGTTCTGCGTCACTGTGACATGTTCCCTGTTTTCCACCCTTTACTTGGCCCCTGAGCTCTGGGTAAGCTTCGCCCTGCCATGACTAATTCACAAACAGGCAGTTTAAACAGCCATGAAACATCCCATTATCCCTGAAATGTCCTACCTGTGCTTCCATAACTGTTCCCACTGATCCAGCTGCACAGTACTGGAGCTGTTCAGTATTAATGGCAATCCCGGCAGACTGTTCTTTTTTACATAACATGACACTCAAATTTGGTTCAGATTAGCAGGCTTGTAGATGGTTAAAAAGCCATTCTGAGCACCTCCACACACTGAAGGGGGTATTTCACAAAGCTGTTTGGCACGGCTGTAGCCAGCAGCCAATGTGTTTAACATGTCACGCTCCAAAAACTGCTGTTTATTCCCTGCTTTGGGCGCCTGAAATGCAAATAGTGTGGCTATATTCCTCTGCAGTATGTAGAGGAGCCTGTTTTGTTTCAGTTTTTCCTCATGATTTGTTCTCTTAATTATCTGGCTGACGCTCACCTTCTCTTGGCGAACCTTTCCGAGCACGCTTTGTTCCTGCCGGACGCTGTAGAGGTACTGGAAGTACTGGAAGAGAGGAACCATTATCAATGTTTCCCAAAGGTTTGGATGGTACACTACAAAGACAGATTGATGTATCAGTGAACTACATGTGTGATCAAAGGACTGATGTTACCACAGCAAGGTGTTTTTCTTTTTTCACCCGACAGCCAAGTATCTCAATCTGGAAAACAAAACCGTCGTTTCCCCTCACATTGGTGTTTTTTTTTTGTTTTTTTTTGCTGTCTTGGGTGCACCAAAGAAAAGTAGAACATCAAGGAGCATCATTTCTGTATCTCCTGTGAATCTGCATGTATACTATATAGAAACCCTGTGAGAGTTGCTTTGAATCTATTATTTATAAAATGTCTATTTTACCTATCAGTGAGTGATGTCTTATAGATCCTTTCAAAGCCAAATGTCACTTTGTGTTTGGCAACTTTTCTAAGCAGCTTTGAGGCATGACCCCCCCCAGTTAGACACACATTTCCACTACACACATAGTGCTGGTGGCATCATGCGTAGCTCGTGCAATCCTCCAGATATCAAGTCTTGTGATTTTTAGTAGCATTCCTGTAGAAATGTGGTCTTTCTGTACCATGGACGTTCAATAAAGACTCAATACTGGCGTTTCAGCTCTGCCTATCTGTTTATTTCTGTGCATGTTGAATAAATTCCCCTGGGAGCGGTGCGATCGGCAATGCTTTATGGGAAGGATAAAGCTTACACTGTGCATTTTAATAGCTACCCCTGTATCCTAATCTTTTTCTCCCTGAAGTGAACATTTAGTCCACTGCCTTGCATTGATTTGAAACCACAAGCTTGGCATTGAAAAGTCTTGCATATGCCAGCCATGGTTTTGCTTCTTTTTTTTTTTACACCATTGAGGAGCAGATGAAAGGAGGTGAAGAATAAGGCGCCTGCTTTTGTCTGAAACTTCTTCCTTGTCTCCTCACCTCATACGGATTCGGCTCGCTTTACAAAGATTAACAGGGTGCTAAGCAAGAATTTCCTCTGTGTAGTTTTTCAAACAAATGTCAATAAAATCAAGGTGGGCACGAGAAGAGAAATGCCACTTGAGTGTATTGAGATTCTGCAGCACCATTGCTACACAGCTAGTGTTTCCATCTCTTCTGGGCATTTTACTGATCAATCAAAGTAATTGATTGGCTCAGTTCCACTTGGAAGTTTTAATGGCGGTCTAGTTATGAGACATACCAGCAGGTGCTGCGGCAATTCGGGACCAGGATAGATAAACAACAAACATTAATGCAGAAGTAAAGGTGTGAACTCGTGCCTGAGGTTTCTACTCACATGATCACACCTATAATAAAGCAAGCAGCTGACACCGTCAGTTCATTTTTCCCTCACAAACACCTTGAAAGGTGTGCAGCTGTTAGATTTCACAGATCCAATCTAGATAAAAAAAAAAAACGATGAAGCTCAATCACACTGACTGAAATTAACAGCATTATTTATAAAGGTGAGGAGAAACGTGGCAGGAAGGAGGGAGCAGGAAAACAGGAGGTTAAATGAAACGGGCTCATAATTTCCGCTTGCTGCCCTTTCTCTATTGCTGATGGTCAGCTAATTGCAACCATTACTGTCACACAGGATGACGAGCCTAGAATTTAGAGGAAACAGAATCGAAAGACAGAGATGGACCGAGCTAGGAAGATGAAGGCAATTTTGACTGCGTGATGGAGGTACAAGAAAGGGTAGCAGGCAATTTCAACAGGCAATTTTGACATTGAAATAGAAGCTCTGGGCAAAACATTCTCATATGAAATATGGATGCTCTTGGTGTGTGTATGTGGATGTATGTGTAACCATGCTGGTAGTGCACAGGGGAAGCCTCAGCTCTATAATACATTAGTCTCTTTGGGGACATGCCCTAATTAATGGCTTGACCTCCTAACGGGTAGCCCCCTTCTGCGAGTTAACATTTAGCAGCGCACCCTCCAGAGATACACTCTGAAGTGCATTTAATAAAAGAAGTGACAGTGACATTAATGAGACAGTTGAGAAGAGTACAGGGCTTCGTTTTATTTTCCAACAATTTATATTCTGATTCTTTTTTACACGTCTCAACTCAGAAGAGAGAGAGAAAAATAATACAAAGCAACATAGAATTAAACTAAACCATAACAACATTTGAAACCAACAGAGATGCACAAGCACGCACGCATGCACACACACACACGCACGCATGCACGCACGCACACACACACAAACATCAAATACACTGATCCTGTTTCTGGTCAAAGGCAACTGACTCCTGCCGCAGACTGCTCTGTCTTCATGTGTCACAAGTGGTTTATGCGTGTATTTACACCAACAGCCCGCCTGTTAACAACTGCAGGAGAGGATGTCACGCCTGCTTTATCCATCAGCTCGGTGTGTGTTTCTGAATCCGTCAGGGTGAGATTTGGTTAGAAGAAAAAGTTCCCCATGAAGCTCCCTGGTTGTTCTGTTGTAAATGAACTGTGATCACATTTTTTTAATTTTTTTTTTTTTTTTTTTTTTTGAACACC
>VUQJ01011180.1:27122-38047 GCA_015108635.1 Andinoacara biseriatus
TCAACACCGTGTGCCTGTCGATTAGTGAGTGTCCATCAGTGCTGCTGTCCCCTCGTCCTCAGTTGGACTTGGACCAGATCTTGCCGCTGCCACGCAGCCTGGACAGAAAACAAATAAAACACAGTCAGCTGGTGCTTTTTTAAAAAAGACTTATTTAAATAATTTGATGGCTTTACATGTTTACTTTCTGCTTGCTCTACTGAAGCAACAAATTACTGATGCAACCTGGGTGCAAAAGTGTCTTTATGTTAAAATACCCAACAGCAGTATTTACTGGGGGGTTTTGTACCAGAATTGATCACAGTGGATTTTCTTTTTCTGCAAATTTTGGCAAAGAGCAGGTTTCTATTAATAACTGCCGTATCAGTCCCATTCTTTAAATAGCTTTATAAAGAAATGGTGTCAAAACTCATTTCAATTCGAGGATTGAGGTTAAGCTATCATTAATTTGGATTTTAAAACATTGAGTGGCTCTTCATTTGAATGATGTGCAGTGTTGAGTGACGGAAATTACAGGGCTCTATGCTTCGTCAAAATGTGACACGCAGCCAGAAAGTAATCGCTGCTTTCTGTTCGGCAGGAACAACATAAACAGCAGCCAAGCAAAGCATCTCGGCTGGTCACTGGAGGGAGAAATGGTTCTTTGAGAAAGGAAACACGCGGGGCGTTTGTATATCCAGTGACATTTCACAATCCAGGACAGATGTGAAATTAGCCACTGGTAATTAGGCCGGATGGAAGCAGAACAGAAAGAGAGCTCCTGATAGCATGGTTATGGTACTGTTGCAAAACACTAATGTGCATCTGATAATAAAGCTACTTCATGCAGACACACGCTCAGACACAGACAAGCCACTTACGGCAGCAGCTGGCTTTTTACTGTTTATTGGAAAAATGGAAACACAGTGGTTCTCGGCTGAATTAACTTTTGCTCTCTACAAGAACACTGGACTAATAGCTTTAATTTAGTGTTTGAAGTAGTCTTCATAGTGCCATGCTTGTAAGTAGGGAAATTTGTATTTATGAAGCACCTTTCAAAAATCACAGTTACAAAGTGCTTTAAAGAACAAAAGGAGATGCAGCAATAAAAGAATCCTAATGGAAAAAACCTCCATATGAAGCGTTTTGTTCCAATTTTGTGACTTGTAGAAAATGAATTTCCTACTTGGAGTGGGGAAAAAAAAAAAAAACTTACCACAAACTTCATTTAAAAGTGCACCAACCAATTTGAATAAAATGTATTCAATTTGTAAAATGTTTAGCCATGAAAACAATAAATGCAATTTCTATGCAAACTCCTGGTGAGTACTTTCGTATTTAAAAAAAAAAATATATATGTAAACAGTTTTCTCCGAATACTCGGCTGCCCACTGTGTGAGGCCACAAACCACAGAGGTGCAGTACTCACCCTTTCACTTTTGAGCTTTTTTTGCCTGGTTGTCTTGGTTCCTGAGAGGAGGCGGGGTCTCGTGGCTCAGCGGGTTGGTCTGCGTCCTGATTGGAGGCGGCCCCAGCAGGGGCGGGGCCTGACGATGGAGACGCAGCGCTGGCCTTTAATGTCTTCTGTAGATTTGAGACCTGGTGAGAAATTAAGATAATAAAAATTTTAAATTAAAGGGACTGGCGTAAGTGTCGTCTGTGTACTGGTAGCAAGAAGCAGTATCAAAAATATTTGTAACAACTGGTAATGTTAACTGGTAACGTTTGTGCAGTTGTTGGGCCTTCAGCCTGCTGTGATGAAGACAGCAGTCATAACAGACAAAGAACTTCTTTGTAGTGAAATGAAAGAGTTAAAAATGTTTAAAACAGTCCACCATGGCTGCCATCTGTGCTTCTTTTGCTGCTTTTAATCTCTGAT
Source organism: Andinoacara biseriatus (assembly GCA_015108635.1). Taxonomy (NCBI): domain Eukaryota; kingdom Metazoa; phylum Chordata; class Actinopteri; order Cichliformes; family Cichlidae; genus Andinoacara; species Andinoacara biseriatus. Next base: position 28,981 of record VUQJ01011180.1, read on the forward strand.
GGAGTTTTTTTTCCATCTTCTTTCCCGTTGTGGTGAACTCTGCTTTTACTCTCTTTACTGTTCAAGCCCAACTTTCAATCAATCAGCATTCTACCTACGCACAGCATCATTGCTACATATCTGTGTAGGCTGCATACCCAAAACACTTTATTCTGAGTAGCCAGATATACTATGTTGCCAAAAGTATTCACTCGTCTGCCTTTACACACATATGAACTTGAAAGACATCTGATTCTTTATCCATAGGGTTTAATATGATGTCGGCCCACCCACTGTTCCCACAAAGTTGGGAGCATGAAATTGTCCAAAATGTCTTGGTATGCTAAAGCATTAAGAGTTCCTTTCACTGGAACTAAGGGGTTGAGCCCAACTCCTGTAACACAACCTCAGAACATAATCCCCCCCTCCACCAAACTTTACATTTGGCACAATGCAGTCAGACAAGTACCGTTCTCCCGGCAACCGCTAAACCCAGACTCATCCATTAGATTACCAGATGGAGAAGAGTGATTCATCACTCCAGAGAACATGTCTCCACTGCTCTAAAGTCCAGTGTTGGTGTGCTTTACACCACTGCATCCGACCCTTTGCATTGCACTTGGTGATGTAAGGCTTGGATGCAGCTGCTTGGCCATGGAAACCCATTCCATGAAGCGCTCTATACACTGATCTTCAGTCAATCTGAAGACCACATGAAGTTTGGAGTTTTGACTGCAAAATGTTGGTGACCTCTGTACACTATGCGCCTCAGCATCCACTGACCCCCTCTGTGATTTCACGTGGCCTTCCACTTCGTGGGTGAAATGCCATTGTTCCCAATCACTTCCACTTTGTCATAATACCACTAACAGCTGACTGCGGAATATTTAGTAGCGAGGAAATTTCATGACTGGACTTGTTGCACACAGTAGTCTAGGTGCTTGGTTTTATACACATGTGGCCACGGAAGTGATTGGAACACCTGAATTCAATCATTTGGATGAGTGAGTGAATGTTTTTGTCAATATAGTGTACCTATGTAAATGGACACAAACTAAGTTTGCCCATATCACAATTTTTGTGCATGTCCTTTCTTTTATTCTGCTGCACATCTTTTTTGTGCATGTAAAAGGTTACAAAAAACAAACTCTACACTAATTCTTTTATGCTGTTTTTTTGGGGCGAATCACACTGTCAGGGTGCCTGAAAAGTGATGTTACAAGTGCAGCCGGATGTCATTTCGGTAACCTGTTGTGTTGGCCGGTTTGGAGACTATTTTTGTATGTGTATGATCGTGTCGTTCTTCAATGATATATAAGCGCAGGAGCTCAAGAGATGGTCCGATTACAAAAAGGGAGATGCTGCAACAGCTTGAAAAATTTCTGCTTTGACTTCTATTCTCAAATAGCACTAATGCTGAGATTTTTTTTTTTTTTCTGAGCTGCAACATTCAGAAGAAGACTGCAGAGAGTCAGGCGCACCTGGACCAGCAGCATAAATGATTACAGGACTGTGGTGATGTCACAGTTGGTGCACGCAACAACCAATGCAGTGACCATAAACTAAGCTTAAAAAGTGTTTCTCTTTCCAACAGAAAACCCGTTATTTATCTACATCGCTGTGAAACATTGGCTAGTCTGGCATGCCCTCAAAAACAAAGAATGAGCCTCACAGTTTCACATTACCTGCCAATTCTAAGGGGGAATAAACAAATGGATATGATGGCTGGAGATAATAGAATGTCAGTTGAATTCTTAACCTTGTGAAGAACTGGTGACCTGTCATAGGGCAAAAGATATCCTGCCTCAGTCAGTTCTCCTGACTCACAAACTTGGACCGATGGAAAGAATTAAATTTAGCAACTTGTAGTGATGACTAGTGAAATAATTGTGGCAGAAAATGCCAAATTATAGTGAACCAGAAAATGTAACATCCACCAGCAACCAGCTGTAAGCAGTGGGATTCAGAGCAATGGGTAACAACTGAATCACTTTAAATGTGGGGTTATCGAAGTCTTCTAAGGTGCTGAAAACCCAGTGGATGACTTTTAGGAAAGAAAAATCTGTTTTTAAAAGCTTTGCTCAGTTTCTCTTTAAAGTCCATTTTGTATCAAAGGAAACTTATAAAAGCTTTTATGTTTCAGGCTCTTGGAATAAGTTACCTTTAAAAATGCACTCCTTGCCATCTTTTTGCTTCTTCAAACAGGCTTTGTCATCTCAAACCAGATTACTTATGTTTTCAGTAATTCAATCACCGTTTCTTCTTTTACTGAATGATTTGGATAAGGTTGTAATTTGTATTCTTTTCTCTTGTTGTCTTCCTTGTGTTATTTAATTATTTTGTTCTTCACTTGTAAAAATGTTACATCTCGAGGAGTTTAACCACATATAAAAATGTTCTAACAAATATTCATTGTCAGTACAGTGCACAGCTAATGTGGCTAACACTGCAATGCTGTTTACTTCCCTTGTTTCTCTCTGTGTTTGCATAAACTGTATTTTAAAAGAACCAAGTTCACAATAAAGCAGTTCTCATTTACATACCTCTCTGTTTCTCTTGTCAGACAACAGGACAAGCATGAAATAGTGACACAAACACATCCCATTATACTGATGTTAAGCAGCCTTAACTGACAAGCCATTATCCGAGCTGCTGCTCTGCTACATCCTGATTTTATAACCACAATAATATAACAAAACCAGAATTCAGAAAAGTTAACAACAACGCATGAGCTGTGATGTCGTCCACATTTAATTGTATGCCTCATGGTCAGAGGCAGAGCTATTGAAATACTGAGAAGTTCCACAACATGAAAGCATTGTGCATTCTGCAGGTATAAGCAAGTTATATTTAAGATGTATTAAGTCTTTTTTTTTAAACCACCACCAATGGTTTAAAAAAAAAAAGGAAGTCTAAACATGCACACCAGAAGAGAAAATATATTTTTATATATTAGCTAATTTTCCTACTGTTAACGGAACTAAGCACAAGCTCAACAAGCTGCCTGGCATGACGAAAGTGAGACAACATTTATTTGGTAAATAATCCCTAAACGGGGAGACTGGCCACATTTCAGAGTGTGAACAAATGTGAAAAGGGGGTGGCAGCCATGGCCCAGGAGATGAAACAGGTCATGAGAAGGTCAGTGGTTCAATCTCTGGCTCCTCCAGTTCATATGTCGAAGTGTCCTCGGGCAAGACACTGAAAGCCCAAATTGCCATATACTCCCACTCTGATGCATCCATCAGAGTGGGAGTATATGGGTTATACTTAGAAACCTCTTGAAGCCATACAATAAACCGCTGCAGGAACGTGGCTTGTAGTGTAAAAGTACTCTGAGTGCTCAGAGTAAAAAAAGTACTGTTTTTATCAGTCCGTTTGCCATATGATACAGCCATGTAGAGTTTGTTTAGTGAACATTAACGCATGTAAACCTACTCAAACTACCCTCAACATTATGACTCTGCAAATGACCGTAGCCCTTCTTTAAAACAATAGCGAGGTACCTACATGAATACAAAAACCTGTTTGTGTAGGTGCATCTTTTCTGTTCAGATTGCTCATGAATGCCTTTGAAAGTCCTCTCTTACTTTTCTATGCAAAGATACAGTGAAAAGTTTATGTATGGCTTCAGCAATGTTTCGGCAGACAGGACTGTAACCTTGCTGAACTGCTCTCTTGCACGGAGGAGGAGCTCTGTACTAAGATGGCTGTAACCTTGGAAGATGCCAACTTGATTTGTCAAACTCAAGCTAGTTGGAGCAATCACACATCATCAGTGAATTTACTGTCTAAATCTGGCATGAATACTAATAATAGAGGGGTGTGTCAGTGCCTGTGTGACTGACAGCAGTTGGCAGGCTGCCAGAGTGTTGATGAAGAGAACAAGAGTAAACAAACTTGCACTGTGGCTTCATGTCAGTCAATTTAATGCAAATCTAGAAGAAATGTAAAATAAAAATGCATTTATTTTATTTTCTACCCCCCCCACCCCCCAAGTGATTTACAGAACTGTGCTAACAAAGAATGAAAATGAAGTTTAACTTCACCTGAATATTTTGGGGACTACAATTTTTTACTTATACCGAAAGTGCATTAGAAAAAAATCTCTATCTCTATCTCAATACTAGGACCGATTACGGCAACAAGATTCAAAATGAGGAAATAAGCAGTCAAGGTGAAACTAAAATACCAATAACAGCTGGAAGAAAAAAAAACAAGACAAAGAGTCACATTTATGGGTTTTCTGGGCAGGAAAGAGAGAGAACTGTGGGCTGAAGGAAGGAAGGACTAACCTCTGTTTCCACTTGGACTTTGACCTTTAGTTGGCTCTCTCTGTATTGGTTTGCCCTCGAGACTTGCTCCTCAATACCACACAAAACCGCCTCACAACCCGCACACCTGAGAGAAAAGAAAAGCACGGAGATTGCTAGAAAAACAGATAATTGAGACATAAATCTCAAGTGTGTCCACAGACACTTAGAGGTGATACTGACCACTCCTGCAGCGTGTTGATTATGTTTGGCAGCTCATTAGGGCCGAGGTCACGACCCACGCTGCAGTCTACCTCCACCTGCTGGTTCCTCTGGTCTAGTTTGCCCTGGATGATGTCGCAGTAAACGGCTTCAATCAGCAGGTCCTCGAGTTCCCGCACGTTCTTCAGATCAAGCTGTTGTAGGAGCAGTGAATACGGCAGGCACTGAGGGGAAAATAAAGACAAGAAAAAAAAGTGTAGGTAAGCAGGCAGCTAATTTGATTCCACTTTAATGCTCTGATGGAAAATGACTAAAAAATATGTTACACTAAAAATGCTCATTTGCGTAAATGCCACTGCCAGAGGAAGATGAAAGGAGCTTGAAACTTTACAGTCCTTCACTGGGCAATTAGAGAGTTCAAGCGCACATATAGGGACAGCAGTGACACATTAAGGAGAAAAACAAGGGGGCAGGAGTGAAAGGAGTGATGTTAACAGACACAAAGATTAAGTTAGGGGGGAAAAAATGAACAGCACTGCTGAGAATAATGAATCAATTATTTATCAGGAGCAGAGAAAAGAAAAGGGCACAAGGAGAGGTGCAGGACAGTGAAGAGATGCTGTAAGATATCACATAAGATGAATACTTTATCATGGACAGGGAGTGCTGGCACTGAAATTTAAAATGACATGAAGGGTACAAGTTGTGCTGGTAACTTTTGTGCTGGAGAAACTTGAGGCTCGTCTGTTGTTTTTCTCCAAATTTAGCTGATATATTTACAGCCACAAGCTTAGGATCACAGCCAACCTCACACGAGCGTTTAAAGGAAAAAAAACAAATTGGATTACGAGCCTGAAGAAAATAGCAAAGCCATCTAAAAGCAGAATTGTCCATGTATCATTAATATCAGGACTTGCTTTATGATGCCTGCAGCAAATTTATTTTCTATGCTTGAGACAAAGAAAACAAAAATCAATACAACATCACAGCTCATCTGCACTTTTTTGTAAAACCTGGAAGAGAAAATAATGGACCTGTACCTTGAGGTTGGAAGCCAAGCTGATGATCGACAGATGACGGAGTTTGTTTCTCTGTGCTGGGGTCAACTCTGGAAGAGAGGCTGCTCTCTCTATCGCAACAGACAAGAATAAAAAACAAAACAGTAAAACAGACACAGTGGGGAACATTTACCAGAGCAGTGTGCAAGTGTTACTTTACAGAGGGTCAAACAGTCACACATAATAGAGCCAAAACTTATTACTCTGAAGTGTAATGTTACACAGCGAGGTGCAGGTGGGTGTGGAGCAGTTTAAGCAGTCAGCGAACAGTCGGGAGGAAGTCCGTCTCCTGTGACTGTGCCTCCTGCTGACTCGCTACCCTGGTGACAGGACTCACACCCCCTGAGACAGTAGCTCTGACAGCTCCTCTAAGGGATCCACTACACAGCTCTATGAAAGTAAATGTGCTCCCTGATGGCATATCTCAAAAGGGAAAGAACAATAAAGTAGGCTACAATCTTTTTCCAGGCTATTGGTTGATATTCAGTACAAAATTAGACATAATTAAGATTCCACTTGAAGCTTCCCCATGCATTACGCAGAAAGCAAATTAAGTTAGAAAAGATTTGTTTGTAGTCCTTTTGTGACAGTCATCAGCCTAAACACGCTGAAGTACTCCAGCAATTTTATCCGTGAATAACCTGCCTGCGGTGTTTTCAGGTGAGGGTGTTTAAAGCCTCTGTGTCAAGGTGCCTGCCTTGAAGCAAAGAAATATGGCTCATAATAAAAGAGTTGCAGGGCCGCCCTATTACTTATTTACATCGTGCTGCCACTGCAATACCTTTGTAGTCGCAGTAGGTTCCATAGGCAAAGAGGTTCAGGAGCTGGTACACTGGTGCATGAGGACCATTCTCCAGCTGTGGTTTGGAGAGAAGATGAAAGAGAAAATGATGTGGCAGAATATTGTAAGTAATGAGACTCACTACATAAGAGCTATACAACTGCATTTTATCCATGCACAGAGCAGAGATTTTTCTGTGAGTCAGTAAAAAAAAGAAAAGAAACACAACAAAAAGACCTGACTGGTCTACTCAAACATGTTAGTATTATTCTGCATTCATACCAGACTTCAAAATCCATCTCTGGTGATCTGTGGGTCATTCCATCTCAGTTCAAAAAAAAAAAAAAAAGCATCACAGATTTGCCTGAAAGAAATACTGGTAAAGATGCGCTACTTAGTAGGAATTATGCAAAATTTCAGCTCTCTATTGCCTTTAATTTTCTAAAACAAAATGCTTAAAGGGATAAAGGTAGAGGTGTTTTAGATGCTTTTCTAGCATATTTTTTGAGGGGTGACTTTAAAATTCCATTATCTAGAAAATTACTTGAGCTGGGTCCCTCAAATATTTTAGGGTAAATATTTAGAACTATGGCTTTATGAAAATGGACTCTCAGCAGTGTAGCTCAGGTGAACACAGAATAATGGATGCTTAAAATATCATAAATATTTGGATGTCTAATCTGTGACAGCAGATTTGGAGGCAGGCAAGTGCAGGTAGGGGGCTGATATTTTGTTTATAACTTATCATATTCAAGGCATATAATATTTTTTAAGACAGTTCAGATCAGGTGAATGGTTTCACTGATATTAAAATGTGAATGCCATCCATCTTCAGTGTGACATTCGCCAGGTATGCTTCATGTACCAAATCCAAATTACCTTTTTTGGAAAGGGGACATTTCTGCTTATAACATATCAAAATTTGTGATGGTATTCTCTCTCATTTTCCCGATATGAATTTCCGAAATACTCAAATTTATGTACGGGAGCCAAAGATTACAATAAATTCAAATATTTCTAAAATTCACTGGTTCTAAGATAAAGGGCCTAAATTCCATTCACTGCCTTTCATTTTTAATAGGTGAGATCACATTTGAGATTATTGTAATCCCATGATTAGTTACAGAGACACTGAGGCTTCAGTGCATTTTAACATTTTTATTTAAGTATTTTAAATTTTTAATCATCTGAGCATTAATGTTCAGTCATTTGGCTCATATGAGTTTAAATACTACACCAACAGCATTTAATTAATTTGAAGAAATCACAATACCAAACTGAATATATGTGTTACCTGTACAGCCTGTGTCATCAAAGTGAATGAAACCATCTTCAATAGCAGAGTGTCACTCAAAGTTGAATTCCTTCATGCAGCTCTCATTTTTATTTCATCCTCTTTAACTACATATCTGTAACCAGCGGTGTATCAGGCACTTCTGTCTGTAATCATGTGTTTATGGCACCCGGCACACATCCTCTCTTCTCGGCCAGAAAAAAAACCTCCTGCTGCACCCTGAAGGTGCATAAATTAAATTAAAACATGCTGCTCTGCTTCTGAAACAATCTTTGGCTGCTGTACATAAATATAAGAGTGTGTCAAAAACTCATGTTGGGAAAATGAGTGCGAACACCACCACAAATTTTGATATATTATTAACAGAAACCCTCTCTTTCTCAAAAGGTCATTTGAATTTGGTACATGCAGGTGTATCTGGGGAATATCACACTGAAGTTGGATGCAAATGTGCTTTTTCCCCATATTCAAGCTTGAATATCAGTGAAAACATTAACCTGATCTTTTAAAAGAATATTATGTGCCTTGTATATGAGAAGCTATAAACAAATAATCAGCCTCCTACCTATGCTTTCCTGAACTTGTGGTTTCTACAAACCTTCAAGTCTGCTGTCAAAGATTCTATTCTATGTTAACCTGAGCTATACTCCTGACAGCCCATATTAATATAGTCATAGTATCAGATATTTACCATGAAAAATCTAAAGGACCTAACAAATGTAGTCTGTTTGTAGCTCTGGAGGCCAGGCTCACTGAATTGGAGACTCGGCTCCGCACCCTGGAAACTCCCATAGCTAGCCAGGCCCCTGTAGTCGGTGCGGACCATAGTAGCTTAGCTGCCGCTAGCTCCCCCCCAGTAGATCCCGTGCAGCAGGGAAAGAAGGCTGAGTGGGTGACTGTGAGGAGGAAGCGTAGTCCTAAACAGAAGCCCTCGGTACACCACCAACCCGTTCACGTCTCTAATCGTTTTTCTCCACTCAGCGACACACCCGCTGAGGAGCAAACTCTGGTTATTGGTGACTCTATTCTGAGAAACGTGAAGCTAGCGACACCAGCGACCATAGTCAAATGTCTTCCAGGGGCCAGAGCAGGCGACATTAATGGAAATTTGAAACTGCTGGCTAAGGCTAATCGTAGATTTGGTAAGATTGTTATTCACGTCGGCAGTAATGACACCCGGTTACGCCAATCGGAGGTCACTAAAATTAATATTGAATCGGTGTGTAACTTTGCAAAAACAATGTCGGACTCTGTAGTTTTCTCTGGTCCCCTCCCCAATCAGACCAGGAGTGACATGTTTAGCCGCATGTTCTCCCTGAATCGCTGGCTGTCTGAGTGGTGTCCAGAAAACGACGTGGGCTTCATAGATAATTGGGCAAGTTTCTGGGGAAAACCTGGTCTTGTTAGGAGAGACGGCATCCATCCTACTTTGGATGGAGCAGCTCTCATTTCTAGAAATCTGGCCAAATTTATTAACCCA
>VUQJ01011183.1:4802-21357 GCA_015108635.1 Andinoacara biseriatus
CAATAGCACACTCACAACCAAATGATTGAGCCAACTAATTAATGTTGCTCTAAGATTTGCCTGAAGCTAAAGTAGTGTGAAAAGGGGAACTTGGTCTAACGATGTGAACACTGGACAAACTGCTACTCTGTGTTGCTGTACATTCAGGCCGAGCCACACTTATAAATAAAAGATCTCACCTAAGGGTCTAAACAAGAATGAGAACAGATGGGTCTGAAGAACTCGGCCTTCTCTCTGCTGTATGGAAACTAACACACTTGATGGATGTTCTGCTTGTTCCTGGTGCACCTAGTGTACACAAGACTCCTCCGAATTATGTAACACAATGTTAAATATGCACAAACACAAATGTGCTCACCGTGTTGTAGACAGAGTAAGCTGCTAATACGTGAAACAGTGCCTGCTGCCTGGAGAGGGAACAGAGAAACCAACAGTTAAAAAAAAGCATGCAAGTTTAACAACCACACAAACTGAAACACTGTCTCAGAGGATAGAGGAGTAAATGAAATTAATATCTCAACCACCTCATCCCTTAATTATCTCTGTCAACAATGGTTATTCTCTCTAAGCATTGCTATGCATTTCAGTTTTAATGAAGGGCAAGTGTGGCAGGACTTGTGTGATCTATTAGTGTTGAAAAAAGAATCACCAAAAAGATTATTTTTATGGCTTTCTTTATTTAGTGGTCAGCGAGCTCACAGTGAAGTAGATATTTTATTCAGCATGAGTTTACATGTGTGAACATATGCTGTCATCCATGGAAAGTCCCAGAGATCTTCCAGAGATTACATCTGATTAAAGCTGGAGTCTTAACTGTTTCAACAAAAGGCAACTATTGTGTGTGTGAATGTGCATGTGCAGCAGGGATATTAGCAGATCTAATGTACACCCATGCAGAGAGGAGGTCTCTCTCATAGTAAATAGATGTCTTATGGACAGTGACAGAGACAGGAAAGGAGCTTTAAATAGCTGTCAGTTTCTCAATGTGAGTAAGACAGCTGCTGACTTGCAGGGAAGGAGTGGGTAGCCAAGCAGGATGGAGCGGTGTTTTGGTCTGTTTAGACTCGGTGGCTTTGAATTGAAGGGGAAGTACATTACAAAGAGCAACAAGAGATTACTCAGTTACACACTCAGAGTGAAAAGTAACACATACCATTGCCTTGCACAATGGCCCCAGGCAAATACAATAAAAACACACAAGAAGGTACTTGTCTATTGAAGATAACTCAGTGTTTATTAGTAATACTAGTTTGTGTTGTTACAGTGTTATTACAGTGCATGTGACACTGGTGCATATTTCTGTATAATGCCATTTCCTGTGGGGCTCTGAGCACTGACAGGAAGGCTAATAAAATGCTGAGAGGAGGAAACCACCTCTTTGGTTTTGCGAGTTTGTTAGTGGGACCGGGGTGAGACTGCAACATATTGGTCAGAGGTCACACCCTGCAGGAGCCTCCGTCAGGTAAAACCTGAACAAGGGAGGTGGCAAAGAAAGCCAAAAAAATTTTTGGCAACGCAGCAAAGATGTTTAACACATTTGTTTATGATAACTGTTTGTACAATGTGTTACTTGTGGGTACAGTGAAATACAAGCTGCTGTAAACAACAGTCTCCCGAGTGAACCTAAGAACTCACTTCACTCCGAAGCGGTCCATGAACATGATGTGGTTCCTGAAGGTTCTGTTGACATCCAAGTCTATCTGCTTAATTTCTGTGGAGAAGTTACGAGCCTGCTGCTTCATTTTCTGGAGAACAGGAAAATGACAGTTCTGTGTATTAAAACCAGTCAACAGTTTCTCAAAATCCAAAATCATAGAAATTGTCAACTATTTTAAGATCCTACCTCATATTTACCATCTTGTTTCACTTTCTCTATGTCCAAAAGCAGGGCCCAAGCTTGCCCTCTCAGTTGAAGAGGAATACCTTTATATACACGTTTCACCAACTGAAACACATGTGACAGAAACACATAAACATGGACTCTTCAAACATAAGGAGGCAAAAACAGACAAGGGAGAGGATCAGGTATGAATGCTGCTTGGGGTGTAGCCCTGTTAGCTCTCTTAAATGACAAGGACTCATCTCATGCACTCGTCTACTTGCTCCATCTCCTCCTCTCACTGGTCTAGTAAGAGGAGACGGATAAAGGAATGCACAATGCTTATAAGAGGAACGGAAAAAAGATTATAAACAGAAACGGAAGTAGTACATCACATTTCTAAGTCGAAAAAACAGAAGCAAGGGCAAAATTAAGACATGTTGGTGTTTGACTGTTGATGGGTGACTATTAACCTTTTCACTGTTCTTGTATTTGTCCCATTTCTTCACCATCTTCAGCCATTTCTCCACTCGCTCTAGCTCCTGCTGCTTTTGCTGGAGAGAAGAAAGACAAAGCAACATGTGGTCCATGGCAAATGCAAAAGAGGCAGAAACAGATCACATCTAAGGTAAAAATATCAACTAGCTATGTGTCAAAAAGTCCATACCTTTTCTTCAAGCACACTGGGTGTTGGCAGTTCTTCCTCACTGGAGCAGAAAGGCAGAAATACAAAAAAAAGAAAAGAAAAAAAAAGAAAGTAATACAGAATATGTAATAAAGATGTAGATTAAGAGGATAATCTATGGTTTATAGTGATATAATCTGAGTAATACAACAGAAAGTTAAGAGTGGGAACAATTACATACAAATAAATGTGCTCGAATTTAAAATACAGCAAGGTCGAGAAGAAAGGTTTAAAGCTTTACTTACTGCAAGAAGCCAAAGCGGTCAGTAATTTTATAGATGCTGTAGTCAGCATCCTCCCATGGATCAATGTTGACACCCTCCTGCCTGCCCTGAAGCACACACAGTTCAAATCATGCATATTTGAACAGATCCACAGTTTTCCTCTTTAAGCTCTTTAAGTCAGTCCATTACATTTTAAATTAGGTCAGTTAAATATATCAATGACTGTAGTAAGTCTTGGATCCTCAGACAGGAGCAGATGCTTTGACATTTCCAGATGATGTTCTCCCTGCCTTGCTGTCAGTGGTGACTAAGAATTTAGCTCATGCAAACGTGGCAGTATATAAATGCTGAGCTGTGCAGTTTCAGCAGCATGAACCATGATAATCTTTTGAGGCTACACATCCTCAAATGCATTATGTTTTTGCCAAAATATCCTAATATCCTACGACAAACTGGCCACTAGGGAGGTGTTCATGGTCACAGTTAGATTTTCCTGTAAACACTTACCTTGTCATATTTGGAGAGGATTTCAGCCCGTTCTTCTGCTATTAATGTGTCTATATCCTTCTTCATGTCAAAATCTACAAAAAAAAAACAAAAAAAACAAACACACAGAAATGCATTAGCATATATACGCTGCCAGTGTGGAACAATATTTACATTAATATGATATTCTTGGTGATTTACTGCTGATTGGTACAGTAAGATGATTACATGAATGTAAAAGATAGAAAGATATGATCATATATCCCATTTTTAAGCATTCAAAAAATATTGTCAACTATTGCCACCTATGCACCTGTTACATTAATATATACCATTAGACGTTGAGATATTATTTACTGTTCGATCAGTGCTGCATCTCTATTTCCTTGCATAAGAACTTTGAGACAGGCCAGAGATGCAGGAGAGTGGAGTCCGAACTTAAGAAATTGTGACGTAAAAAGCCTACAAGTGTATGCTAGAGTGTGTGTGTGTGTGTGTGTGTGTGTGGGGGGGGGGGGGCTTGAAACAACAATAGCAATGACATATTGAAGCAGTTATTGGGAAATTTTGAAATTTAAATTTGGAATATGACATGATGAGGTTGTGGGATGTTACATATATTAAACAGTGCAGCTAGAACGGACTGCCTGAGCGAGCTTGCATGCAACGCTCCATAAATGTGCTTGTCTCATGTCATTCCTCGTAATGACTTTTTAAAGTGTGCTATCTTTTGTTTGTTTTGAAAGGTCACACAAGAAATTAGAATTGTAAGTCAGTCTTTTGCAATAAATACAATACACGGAGGAACATTTTACTGAATATTGACAACATGTGCAGCCAACCGAAACCTCAAGCAGTATATTTGTCTGGCATGCCGAGAAGCAGCAGGTGTGAATGCACCTGTCACGTCACACAAAGACCCCTTCACTTTTCATTGCAGACCCTTATCCACTGTGCTGAGACGTTGCATCTGAAATGATCTCCCATTCTCAAAATGTACTTCTCAATTGTGAAACAGTGGACATCAAATTCCAGTATACAGTTTGTTTCTCAGTACCTGCAACTGTGTGTTCCCACAAACATAAAACAATGTGCTCAGTGCTGCTGAAATATAAGTAGTGCTTGTGTCTGAAACAGACCTAATCATGGAAGATCATTTGCCACAAACAGGTGATCAGTGTAATCAGACCTCTGAACAAATGGTCTCTGCGGTTCTTTGCTTTCCCTTTTCTCGTCTACCTCAGTTTAACCCATTTCATGGTTTTTCATGGCATTATTTCTGAACAGCTGTGTGGCACGGTCGGTAACCAAACTTTTATCTGACCTATATCACCTGATCAGAAAAAGTGGCCTCGCTAGTACATCTTACTTTGGGTATTTTTTAAAGTCTAGGAAAGTTGTAAAATATAAATTAATGAAAAGTTGAGACAGATTAACTACGCACAGTATCTCCAATGCCAAGAGTGCAAATTAACTAAAATTAGGACCAGCCCTAAGATCTACAGCACATTTTTTTTTAAATCAGTTTATGTGGAGAGTTGTGGTGACACAACAAACATTGTAAGGCTGCACAACTAATCAAATTTTAATCTTGAACATGATTTTGGCTTCTTACGCTTAAATGAACATGATCGACATAGTGAAAATGCACACTCCGCCAACAGAACACAAAAGCAAATTAAAAATCAGGCACTGCCTGTATCAGTGCCTGACACCGTGCCTGCATGTCAGTCACAGCTGCTCCCTGCACCGCGTAGCTTGTAGTTTCCTGGATGTAGTCTGAACGAGTAACATTGCATTAAAAGATAGATTTAAAACAGATAACCAAAATCAAAATCAAATGTCTGGCACAGCATAAGTGAAGAGCTCAGACTTCAAAGCAGATCATCATTCATCATCTGGAAATACTTTGGATTTAGGACAAGTGACAAGAACAAATTGTATGCAAAGAGTGCTGGAGAGTTGCCTGTGCTCAAGGCAACACAACTACATTATTCAAATGGTAAAACACGCCACAAACTGCAGAAGAGAAAAACAATGCAATGGCTGCTATCATAAATCATCCAATGTCAATTCAAATGACCACAGAAAGTGAACCTGTACACTTGTCAGCGTATCCATCCAACTCACAAAGACACACTGAAATCACCCAACAATTTCATTCCATTTGGCCAAAGATGTGTCCATAAACACAGAGAGTAATGAAGGCTTCAGGAAAATGCCCTACACACTGGACAAAAGAGATATTATCCACTCACGTAATTGTTTTTCCAAAGCGGCGATATGAAAACGAGAGGGATCTCACAGCTGTTAAGAATTTTGCTACAAATTTTATTCCAATCCATTATGCAGATACAAGGAATGGAGTAAAACACGGTTTTGCTTATAGATGTACTTGGATCAGGTGAATAAACACCCCATTTGTCTGCAAATTCTTTTTTAATTAACAAGAATGTAGCACAATGTAAACATGAACGCAATGGTCTGTTGATTTAATTTTGTGTTAAATTTATATTTTTCTTCTAAAAGATACATTGAATTTAAGTGAAACATCAGTGAAACTTAATTCACATTAGGAGATAATTAATTTATATGGCAACAACTTTAACTTATTGGCACTGGAGTGCGATTGGTTTATAAACATTTGGAAATGTAGGAAGACAAAGTTGTTAATATGTAAAATATTTATGCACTGAAGATGTATAAAATGTCATTGTATTTTATGTTGTTTTTTAAAACACTGTCTGCTAGAGGAATTTCTTTAAAAAGGGTCTCTCGGGTTTCATCTTTAGGTTTCTTCTTGTGTTGAGTCTCCAGACTGCTGATAGCATTGTTTTTGGGCCAGGAAGAAAAGGAAACCAGTGACCGCCACTCCTTCAACAACAGGTTCAAGGAGAACTGCAGTGCAACAACAAAATAAGTCTTCCTCCAGTCATCAAAACCCTTCCAATTTTTCAGACTTGGCACGTGTGGTCAGCAAGAAAGATTAGAGTAAAACTACAGGGAGATTAGGTCACATTAATACAAGTGCTGATTTGCTTGTGACTCATAAGCAAAACACAAAAAGTAAACAGCTGATGCCGCCCCTGTGGTTGCTTCAAAGTAATTGACTTTCAGCAGCTCTTTTTAGGTGGTGAACAGGAAGGTGGCTACTTGTGGTTGGGATCAGGGTGTCAACAGATGGAAGCTCAATGGAAAATGTGAATAAGCACCCAAGAAGGTCACCAAGTGGGAGAAACATCACGCAAATACCACACCTGGGGGAGTTAGCATGGGTAGGGATGCGTAGTTTGTATCATTGTGTGGAAAATTGAAGAAATTAATAAAGGTTTAAGTTATTTATGTATTTAAAAAGAAACATAATGTGTCACTTCAGATAGTGAGCAGACAGTAAGCTGGAATCTGGCATAGTTAAAGCTAAAGAACCTTTGCAGAAAAACACTTCCTGTATGGCTAAGTTTTGATATCAAGGTTGCTAGCAGGACAGAAGACTCTGGACCTAAGAGTTAGGTGACATCATTTCCTGTTATGACATAGGGCTCTAAATCAAGCTCGTGTATATAAGCTCTCAGTGCACAGTTGTAACCACAAACAGCTTGCAAAGCATTCTGAGTCACAGTCAGCTAATTACATGTTCTTCAGTGATGCGGCAGTCAAAACTTCCTTTACTGATTTATCACCAAAATTTCCTCTCTCTAAATGCTGCTCACATATTCTAAGATGTCATGGACAAAGCACTAACCAGTCAGCCTTTTGTGAGGAAAAATATTATTACAACAAGTAGCCTTATTTCAAAGACTTACTGGTAGTACAGTGTTAAACAGTTCCCTCTCTGCACGGAAAACCAAAAGGCTATTTACAGCCAAATCAGCTAACTGCGGTTCAGAAAGTAAAAGATATATTTATTCTCATGGGAAACAGAATATGAGGCTCAAATTGTATTTAGAAATATTTTTATTTTCCTTGGTTTCTGATCATCTCTCTTTTGGCTTATAATCAATCTTAATCTGAGTGGCATCCGATTTAAGGCAGAGGATTATCCAAGAGCAAAGTAAGAATGAAAGCTTGGGATTAGGATAAATCTGGCAATAACTTGCTGTAGGACCCTGGAAACTCTGACTGCAAGCACTGGATTGTTGTTTGGATAGATACACTTAGGCAAATTCACACTGTGTGTGTTAGTGGGTTGATGTCTTGAACTGAAACCTGTAAGTCAAACTACCTCAGACAGTTTATAACAGCACAAGGGCAGAAGGGAAATAAGCTAAAGTCAAATTTTTAAAAATTGGGGGGAACAAAAGCTGTACTGAAAAGGTCAGACTTGTTGATTACTGAGGGCTGATCAAATTTTTAAGTTAATGTATTTTATGTGGCTGACACTCAAACACTAACCCATCAGCTGATGGCATCGCAATGCCAGATGTTTCTTTCTTTTGACTTAATGATTAGTCAGTGCTGCATGGTCAGCCAAAGGACACTTGAGCCAGGCACCAACTCAACCTGGTTACCTTGCAGAGTAGACTTCCACACTCACTCTTCTGATGCATATTTTATTATCAGCATGTACTGTACACCACTATTGTTCCTACACAGGCTTTTATTAGTTCACACAATCACACAAGCCGTCTCACACCAATTCAATTCAAACTGAGAGTATGGTTTATACATCTGTTGCTTAATGTTATAACTGTATTAATTACTACAGTCATTACTAGAACAATGAAATTAAAAGAATGTCCTGCAATGCATCCCGTTTCCCCTGTCATTACATTAGCTCAGTGCTGTAGCTTTGTGGTGGCTGTGAAGAACAAGTATGCCATTCGAGTTCAGAGAAGGCAGGCTTACAATCAACCACATGGCTTTAATTTCCACATGAAGAACTCTCAAGTCCCAGATGGCTCCAGAGCTCCAGTTCTGTAATGGGTGTCAGACACATAGTGTATGCAGTAAAGAGCTAGAAAAGCAGACAGCGCGATGATTTCAAGGTGTCTTCCCCAGTTTTCAACTGGGGCAAAGATAGATGACCTTCCAGGCTTAAATAAAATGGAAAGAGACACCAACTGAGAACAACTTTAACCGACATTTCATTCACTTCCTATCAACTTACGGCAGCTCTGCCAGCTTGAAGACATGTCACTGCAAGCTTAGAACCTGATTCCTGAGACCAAAAATCATTAATACACCTCACAAGATAGGCTATTGATGCAAGAACAGCTATTTCTTTCTTTTAAAAAAAATTATATAAAACCTGTGATAAAGCCACACTAAAGCTGCTAAAATGAGATTACTCTACACTCAAGCTGAGGGAATTTTTCCCAAGTGCATTATTATGGGTATAAACAAACTATTCAACTACCTAGTCATATTTTGCCAGCCAAGGTTTAACATGCTGAAAATGATGACAATTCATTACTTACATATTGATATCACATGAAATAAGCTCAGACACTTTAATACAGTCTGCAATCTCCATATATGGCTCCATGTTAGCCAGGTGTGATGGTGTATGGACAACAGCCATTGTTTCACCATGCCCCAGTGGCTTTTCCTCAAGACTTGCTCATAGTGGTTACCGACTCACAGCAAAGCAAAATAAACTGTGTACTAAATCTTCTCTTGACTGAGTTGAAGCAAAGATTGAGACCATACTAGGAAGTCAAAGTACAATTTGGGACAAAAATAATATCACCCACCTTAGGCCATTTAGAGAAAATCTTACTGCTGAGAAGCTACAGTCTCCTTAACAAAAGATTCCCTGTCTTTCTTGTCGTCCTGGCCCTCTTCCCCCCATCTCATTCACTTTTTGTGGTGTTTATGCATAGAACATACAAACACTGACTGCGTGGCCCGGGGGAAACATCCAGAGCACAGGGACTGAGAAAAAGCACAAAAGCTCAGAATAACTCGCTGTCCCCAGTGTATTACCAATGTCCCTCTGCCTTATCATTTTTCCCAAAATCAGCCACACAGAACACAGATTTCACCAACATTACTCACCATCCAATTGTACCCTTTTTCTTTATTGACAAAGAAAATAAGATGAAGCGTGAGGAAGGGGCTCACCTCACCTTGCATCGCTCAGACTGAAAGCAGTCTCTGTTCATTGCTGTGGCTTGAGAAGAGGAAGGGGGTGGGGGGGTCTAATTATAACAATGACCACAGAAACTTTTAGATACTAGAGAAGCAGGCCCATCAGAAGCCTGTTTCCCAGAGTGGCAGCACTGGTATGAGGAGGACAAGAATGTCAAGGGAAGAATATTCATAAACACAAAACCTCAGGTCCTGCTGAGAAAGCCACATTCTCATAAATGGCTCCTCTTCTTAGCAAAGACAGGCAGTTAAGCTAGGAAAAAAAATGCTTATAGCCACACTTTAAATAGCCACTGTTAGTAAACTCATATCTGAAGCTGAATGATTAATAAACAGAGGAAAACGAGGTTAAGAAATGCAGAAAATATAGATGTAGTGTTTAGTACAGTTGCAACATGTACTCAACCATTTACAAAAACATTCTTCTCTCAATGCATTAAGACTAAATGCTCTGGTTATTATACAGCTCACTAGATAACGTCTGATACAGTCTCTTTACAAACCACTATGTTCTGCCCACAGCACACAGTGCTAGTTTTCTGCAAAGCCAAACAGATTAAATAATTTAAGAAGGTGAACACAAAGAGAGGATGTTACTCAATGACAAAGACCCGACCATGGACAAAGTCAAGAGCTAAACAAACAAAAAAAAAAACTCCCACAAAAACGTGAGGATTACCGATACATACAACATGTGTGATTTGGTCATCAGTTCTCATGTTGAAATTATGTTTACAAGGACAGAAACAGAGGATTACAGAATGTGGAAGGGGAGCAGCTCTACACTGGAAGGACGCTTACAGCAGTTCAGCAAAAGGAGGTTAAGTATTTGGGGCAAAAACTAATTTAAAGCGGTATCTAGAAAAGACACAAACAGAGCCAATCATAGAGGGGAAATTCCAAGATGGCCCATTTTAGCCTTTCTACAAATGTCACAAAAACAAACTGTTCGGCTATTATCCCATGGAGCCATCACTCCTGTCCTCGTGGGTGTAGCAGTTTTCAGCCTGAGTGACAATTCGTTACAATCTCAACAGTGGCATGACCTCCATTTCACTAATGACAGACTGTGAGAAAGAGAACTGGGGTAATTTATAGACAAACTAGCTCATGCAAATATCACAACGGGTCCTGACAGAATCCTGGTTTCTTGCACCATGATTGTAATAAAAAAAAACATATTGACATGCATTGTCAACAAATAAGTTCGTTTATCGGTTACGTAATTGATCATTTAGCAAATGAAATAATGACGTGAAAGATAAGCAGCACATTTATAAAGCTGTTTAATGAAGAAATATAATACATTATAAAATAATGGGATTAAACAAAGATATTCATTGGCTAGACTTTGAAGCTCCAATTCACTGGATGTACCCTTTTCCTTTCTCGACAATGAAAACAACAAGATGAAATGTGAGGAAGGGGCTCATCTCACCTTGCATCACTCAGACTGAAAGCAGTCTCTGTTGATTGCTGTGGCTTGAGAAGAGGAAGGTCTAAGTCTAATTATAACAATGACTACAGAAACCTTTAGATGCTAGAGAAGCAGGCCCATCAGAAGCCTGTTTCCCAGAGTGGCAGCACTTTTTTGAGCAGTGGTATGAGGACAAGAATGTCAATGGCTTTTTCTATGCAAAGTTTTTCATGTATTACCAAGGAGTGGGAAGTACATGATCTGGTAAATGAGAAAGTCAAATTGTATGTAGGTGTGAGTGTGACTATGTTTGTCTCTTTGTAGCCCATAAAAGACAGAAAACCTGTTCAGGACCTTGTCACCTTGAACAGATATGGTAAATGGACTAGTTCTTATATAGCGCTTTTCTACTCTAGCTGAGCACTTAAAGTGCTTTATACAACGCATTTGCATTTACCCATTCACACAAGCACTTCATTCTACAGCTAAGTGTTTACTAACATTCACACACATTCATACTCTGACGGTTGCATCAGAGAGCAACTTGGGGTTCAGTATGTCAGCATGCAGACTGGAGCAGTGAGGAATATAACAATGACTACAGAAACAATACTGTGTGTAAGGCAAAACCCCAATGCACCCTTATATTAATTTCTGCCCAAAATAGCTTCTGTGTTGTCTGACGTGCCATAGATTATGTCTGGATAGGACTGTCAGATGGAGGGATTTTTCGTCAGCCCATGTGTGACTTCTGGACCTAGCATGACTCACAACACAATGAGTGTAATGTGCAGCATTGCTGCCTCTAGTTCCGAAGCAGCTGACTTGAAATAGGCCTGTGATCTTAAAGTACGATACAGTAAAAAAAACAAAAAAAAAGAAACACCGGGACTTGCCTCAAGTCACACCACACCTTTTTGGAAACACTGCTATAGGCTTCACTCGTATCAGCCACGATATTAAACGCACCAGAGTAATACTGTGCATGTCCCTCTTTGTACTGGCAAGACAGCTCTGACCATGACTCCAATGCAACGAGATGATCAGTGTTTACCTGTAAGTGGATTTAATGCTGTAGCTGACGGTTGTGTTTCTAAAACATCTGACAAGACCACTGAAACCCTTTCAGTGGTCATCCAGTTGGGGTAAAGCCTTTCTTTCTTCTTCTTCTTTTTTTTAAATGGTTGGCAAAAGGCTTCACCATTTGGTGTATTTTGTGACACTGGTACATTTGTAGGCCTTTGGAATCAATCATAAAGCCGCCATTCAGGCAGACAAAAGGACTATTGTTGCCTCTCTGCTGTAATAATATTATCACAACAGAAAAACAATGAAAGCTGCTGACTGAAAAGTAACATGAGAACCATAAAATGGACCTATATGTGGTCTCAGAGTAAAAAAATAAAGTTTTTGTGTTCTTTATTTGGGGTTTGTGACTACTAACTATCCTTACAAAGCTGCCATTCAGAACAGAATTCTACATCTGTGCATTAAAGTCTGTTAAGTGGGGATTTACAATAGTAAATTTCAAAAAGCTTAATGAACAAATCAGTTGTTCTAAAAAAGTCAAACGCTGTTGAGTCACAAGCATAATAAAATAAAGGCTCACATGCTCTGCCTCACATGTGGCTAACATCCTGCTGGCAGTCAGACTGGTTAGTCAGAACAATGTTTAAAGGGAAATGTTTTACTCACACACATCCTAAAGTCAACCTGTGTAGCTGACTTCACTGCACAGCTTGTGAAGCCAGATCAAATTGAAGGCTTCGAAAGGATGAGATCCATGTAAATCTGACCACATTTATTTTTAAATTCCATGCCCTACCTGGGCACCACAGAACGTTTATCGATTTGTGTCATAAGGAAAAATCTATTATCCCTTAACCCAAATCAGACTTATTGAGACCTGATTTATCGTCATCTGAAAAGTTTTAGAACAGAAAATAAATCAAAGCAGTTCTTAACTAAAGTAATTAGGAACAGATGCATGAGATAATTAAAGAGGCAGGAAAAATTGAGGTATGGGTGGGGTTCTCACATACTACACATGAGGCAAAAACAGAGAAACACCTTTCTGATGTAAATAGAAAACAGCATCAGAAAAAAACCCCAGCTATGAGCTTGTGAAATGTGTGTATGGACACCTAAGCTAACTTGAACACCAGATGGTATTACGGTATTATGAAAAAAGAAGACCGGTGACTTATAAACAGAAAGGAAACTATGAGACGCTGTAAATCAATAAGGATCTATATTTGCACAAGCACACAAATTTAGAAAATCTATGCCTGCAATGCTGTTCAACTGTTACCAAGAGTGTATATTCAAATTAAAGAGGTAATATGCGCATTAGCAACATGCACATCTGTTATATGAGACTATGATCTAAACAGAGGAGGAGAGCTAGAGCTGCTGGACATCTTTCAATTGAGTCCGTCTGTAACCTTCCCCCACTCCACATTTGAACCAGCCAGACTCTGAGTTAACCTTCCAGAGGGGACCATGCTTGGTATGTCATGACACACAGACCAGCTACTGGCCTACTTTTGGATGCTGGAGAGTCTGCTTTCTGGGTGGTGGGCTATGTAGAGTAAAACCCAGCTGACTCCAGTTGAAGAGCTGTGTCGCCTTTCGGGTACAAATAGATAGGAAATTGTCTCGAGCACAACTACAGTTCCTGATTTTGACACTGGTCTCATACCTGCGAAGCATACATTAACAAAATGCGGAACTTAGATTTGTCAAGAGCGAAACTGATTAGCAAATTGCTTAATGCACCGACTTCGTGAGAAAAGAGGCGACTATATATATATATATATATTTATTTTATTTTTTTTATACACTTGTCTTGTCACTGCTAACATGCAACTGAACAGCTGGAAAGCCCGTGAAGAGTGATGCAAAATCAGAAAGAAAGGGTCTCGTCCGCTGCTCTTAACCATAGAGGGTCTGCGAAGCTAGCCAACTACTCTTACCGTAGACTGTATCTGTTTCCAAAACATTAAGCACAAATCTTAACAAGCTGTGCACGTGCGTCCAGTTTTTAAAATGAACGTAAATTGGTTCATTTATTGGTTTATAGCTGATAGCGCAAGTTGCGAATAGAATAACAGATAGGTCGTTGGCGGCCAACCAAATTTCGTTACCAGCGCTAATCACCGCGACGGTGGAGAACACAAACGGCATATTAAAGACGCAAACGTCGAACAGCAAGCTATCGCCTCTGCTTACCTTTTGAAGTGACTTCTCTGTTGCCGCGCTGTACCTACAAGCAGAAACTACATCCACTATTTTCATTCTCTCCCTCGCAGGGAAGGGGAGCTGTCACACACACACATACATACATACACGCACGCTGCCACCGTGGTGAAGGGTCGTCCACGAGTGTCGACTAGCTTCGCTGAAATCGATGTTGGTCAATCGGACAACCCCTCCCTCCCTCCCTGCCCAGCTTAGCTCCACATGCTACGAGCTGCAGCTGTCTGCCAGGCTGCGCGCCGGTGACAGCGCGACGCACGCGCACGAGCAGCGGTGGGGTCCCTGCCTGTCTGTGAATCCAAAGTTTGAACGGGCTTTTCGAGTTTGCGTTGCAGGGAGGACCTGAAACACGGTAGGCTATCGAATTTAAGTGTACGATACGTGCGCTATCAATAAGAGAGCCACTGCGTCTTTTTCCTCATTCTGCAATGATGTTTAAAGAACCGTCTTGTGCTCATAGCGGAAATCCCTGCAGCTTGCGTGATGCGTTGCCGGAGTCGAATGATGGGGTGATTATTGCTATAACGATGATGTATCTCAATTCATTCGTGTTCTTAAGGCCTTGTATAGCACCTATGGAGTTTTTAACTTAAAAAGTTTTAAGAAAACGAATGTGACAAGTTGTCCAAAAAAGTACTCTTGCGCCCTCTGTTGGATAAACACTAGCTATGCAGATGTCACTGCAAGCTGAACTGCATCCCATGAATAAGGTTTGCGTGTTCGCACATTTAAACAAGCAGACATTTGATTGTATGAAGTTGCTTTATTTTATATTAATTTTTTTGTGAATTTTTTGCCCCATTGAAAATGAATGGGGAAAGAGATCAAAGGATCAAAGGGTGTAGGGGAATTCTGATTCCACTTCAAAGTGATTTGTGGAGCATGTAAGCGGTTCAAAGCATTTTCTGGCATTTCAGCATTTCTTGGCATTTCAGCTCCAAGCTTTCAGCTGGAAGCATTCACAGTAGCATTTTCTTCTTTCTTCTAGTTATTACTAGTTATTTTCTAATTTCTAGTTTCAGGTGTCTCATTCTTCTGCAGCTCCCTGTAAGTTGTTGTTGTATTCTTTATTATTATTATTCTTTATGTATTTATTTATTATTGTATTGTTGTTGTATTCTTTATTATTCTTTATTAATATTCTTCTGTACGTTTTTTGACGGCTAATAACTCCAGCTACGCTTATGCTACAGACACCGTCTGTCTAGTCATTCCTAATCTTGTCCATCCTCATTACTCCCACAAAAAAAAAATCTTATTACCACCTTCAACTCTGCCTCCTTCAGTTCGGGTTCCTATTGCACCAAATCACTTAATATGGTGTCATCATGCATACAAGGGTTCTCTGGCCCTCAGGAAAAAAAATGCTGTCGATAGCTATGATTCTAGAGAGGATTTTTTTGTTTAATGCTTAAATATTTATTTCTAAGTTACATGAAAGAAGAATTTGCCAAAAACCAAATGTCTGGTGTAAAAAGAAGTTTCCAAGAGAAGCCCAAAAAAGTTTCTAGAAACTTGTAGCTGGTTATGCCAGTGTATTCTTCAAGATTACATCAATTGACCTGCATTAGAGGCATACCAAGACAAAGCCTTTGTTGAAGCAACATCAGAGCAGAACTTCAGAAATAGTATGCTCTGGACAAAGTGTCAATAATTAACAGCACACAGGTTTGGTCCAGACAGAGAGATATTCAGGAGAGGTACCAGCTGTGAAAGACAGTAGCAGAAACATTATAGTTCATATCACATTTTATTGAATATTACAGAGCCGATCAAATGCCACGAGATTGCATCCATATATTTTATAAAATTATATTCCACCCAATGTGCTGCTTAACAACCCACTTTTCACCTGTTATGACATGGTCATACTTTCTGTAGAGCAAGAGAGGGGGGCGCTGTATTGGCCATGACTAGCTATGGCGGCCACTAAAGAGAGAGACGTGTGACGTGGTAAAAATGGGCAGTCCGTGTATACAAGTCTGCGATCTCATTCATAAGGAGTGCTAAACATTAGCAGTACGCACCGACAGCCAGGCAGAGTCACATCCCTCAAAGCTGCAAGTTTTGCGCTTCCTCGCTGACAGAGCGGCTTTGTGAGTATTTTATTTGTGTAGCGCATAGCGGGCTGTCTTGACTCTCTCCTTCTTTCTCACCCATTAGCAATTGTGAAAATGTAGAGCTGCAGGGGCTGCGGGGGAAAATCCAGGCTAGACATGTGAAATCTGTGACTGTCAGTTTGTTGCAATACCTTGTCGGCGAAGTGTGTGGAGTGTTTACACGGTGTTCAGGCGATTTTCTCACCCCCGCACTGACACAACTGTAGGGGTTTTTTTTGTTTTGTTTTGTTTTCTGTGCTACTTTGGCCTGCAGCAATCAGAAATCAAGTTCAGTGTCGAAGTCCTGGCTGAATCATGAAAGAAACGGTCCATTGCTATTTTGGGTGCTGTTGTAGAGGAGGTTATGAGAATGCATGCTGAAGAGGCCTCTGCTGAATATCTGTACAAATGTAAACATTTGACCTGTTATGACTTCTCTTTTTTTTTTTTTTTTTTTTTTTTTTATAAAATTAATTT
>VUQJ01011188.1:13758-27170 GCA_015108635.1 Andinoacara biseriatus
TTATTAGGGGCGCGGCAGGTTCGTTACTTCTGAAGCATTTTTAGTTGAATCATCTAAAAAAAAAAAAAAAAAAGAGGCCGGCGCTCCATTTTTGGTGAATAAAATTTTATTAGCATGTGAGGATTAATGAACAGCTATCTGCACCCATACAGTCTGTGGCTGCACCCTGGTGACCACGCTCGCGCGCCAACTCTCAAACACCAACATAGCATCAGCCACAAAGGGCCTCAGAAACCGCTCGTGGTGGCCACGTCCATCTTTTCCATACAGCCTCCTGAGATCATCGCTCAGCTTCCCGCAGGACTGTCTAATATTTCTGTGCAGTCACACATCTGGAAGCGGAATCTGATATTTCCTTTACTCCAAACTGTAGCATCAGCGTGACCTCAGACTGTTTTTGCTTTATGAGCCTCTGTTTTGCTTAGCATGCAAATTATTCAAAAGCCTTCAGTCTTATGCAAATTCCCCACAATGTGCTGGAGACGTGAAACAAATATTGTGGAGACAGGAAACACGATGCACCACCTCTGATGGGGGAGTTTTCTAAGCAGACAGAAAGCAGAGGAAGATCAGAGGCTCGTCTCATTATTTCAATGAGGAAGTAAAACTCCCACAGGGACCGCGGGAAACTCTACATGACACTCAAGTCGCTGAATGATCCTCAGCTGCTGCAGATTTAAGGGCCTCAAGTCTGAACTGGACATTTCTGCCTCCGTTTCCACCAGCATCATCTCACCTTCACATCAACATCATCTCATCTCCTGCTGATTACTTCAGCACTTCATTGCTCTTCGGTGCAATTCTACTATTGATTATTTTTAAGTGTTTTTTTAATATTATAATAATAAAAGTTTTAGTACAAGCTGATGTTGGCTTATTCAGACACACTGCCTGTATATCCAGTAAACTGAGAGGCCTGTGATCGCCTCCGTCCTGCCATGAAAGATCCCTTTGTAACGTGACTTCAATGAAAGAAATGTGCACTTTCACGGCTCTGCAGAAAGCGTCTGTAAGTGCAGCTACAGTGCTTCAACAAAATTAGTCAGACCAATGAAAGAGCTGTTTTTAAATGACACCCCCCCTTCCTCTATTAATACACCGGACAACAGAGGCGTTTGTCCCTCAGCACGTGATTGAGCAGAACCACGATCAACAGCCTGTTACCAGCGGTTCTGCCGTGAGTCCAGCCGGCTCCACTCCGTGTGCAGAGGAAGGCGCTGCCGTAAAAACACGGCATATCAACACAGAGCGGAACATCCCAGCTGGAAAAACCCCCGAATCCTCAAACTGGTTAAAATGGTTTTAAAATACAAGAGCGCGACAAAAAGCGCACAAAGTGACTCACTAAGAGGACAGGACAAGTTTTTATTTAATTTCATGGGGGAGTGATCCTCAAGAAAGACACACACACACACACAGAGTCACACACAGAGATGCACACAGATAGAGACACACACACACACACACACACACACACACACACACACAGAGAGAGAATCACACACAGAGACGCACACAGATAGAGACACACACACACAGTAAGTGTATCTTTTTAGCTCTCTCCTCTTCGTGGCGCCTGTTTGTGAGTCACTGAGGAAAAATAAATTAGAGCAGTAACTAAATAACCAGTTCCACTCTCTGTGAGCGGCCTCTGAAATAAAGCTGATGTCGGTCTCTGCGACACGCTCGGTTTTTCCTCTTCGACGCCGTCTTCTGCTGACTGATAAGCGGTGATAATACAAGTGGATGCCTCCCCAGAGAGGGTGATGAGTGCAGGGCTGTGGTGGGCAGCTTTGTTACACAGAGCGAGCAAAGACTAAAGAACTGGCTGTGGACACGAGGAGGATTAGAGCTCAGGTGACCCCCGCGGGGTCATGTGGAGTCAGTGGAGGATTATAAATATGTCTGGACTTCACTAAAAACACAGAAGCCCTCTGCACGAAGGGCCAGCCTAGTCTGAGTTTGCTGAGATGACTGATGCTCAGGATGTTTTGGTCTGTGGTGGCCTGTGAGCTCCTCTGTGCTGAGGCAGCAGACTGAGGGGAGCAGTAAGGATGCTGGACAGTCAGCAAAAGACACCACGCAGACCCACAAACTCTACTCGCCATAAAATCTGGACTATTTCATCTGCCACATCTGGTGTATATAGTACATAGTATTGTTTCACTTTGTAGTAGTTATTTTAACATACTGCACCCTGAATTTTCCTTTTTACATATAAGATTTACATTTTTCCTTTCATATTTATATTTTGATTGTGCATCTATAACAAAGTAACTTCCTCCTGTAATTATTAAAATATTCTGATTGATCTGGAATCCAGTTGCATACATTTAATATAAGAAATATTTCATAATGAGGATTTCTTTGTTTCCAGTAACAACCAAACTAAACAATCAACACTGTCTTCAGTTCCTGTTTTGTTGTGTTCTCTCTATCATCAGTGTGAGTCCAGATTTGCACAACCTGTAAGACTGAACGTGAGCAGGTTCAGTGACACAAACATCACATTTTGGACGCAAACCGCAGCTGGCGCTCCTGCTGGGATTCACGCGCTGCGCTGCTGCCACGTGATTGGCCCGTTCTAATAAGGCGCGCTCTCGATGTTTATACAAGCATGCATGCGTCACCAATTATGGGAATGCACTCGCTCTGTGCCTCTCTGGCGCCCCCTGTTTTCACTCGTTGCACATGACATAAACACAGCCCCTTACTGCACAGCCTCACAGTGAAGTCATTCACAAGTCCAGCACAGAGAGCAGGCGCCACCCACTGGCAGACACACTGAATGAAGCTCTGAACGCGGGTGACAGAGTTCATGGACTGATTCAACTCCCTCCTGAGTCCCTGCGTCCTCTAAGAAGCTACACGGAGCCGAGTGAAGCGCATCTTAAAGCTGCAGCAGCTCCCGCTCTCCGTCCTACCTTCGTCTTCTTCTGCCTTTTCTCTGCAGCCCCGTCTCGTCTCTGCGGTCACTGGTGACCTTTCCAAATGTCGACAGTCCGAGTTAATCACGATATCATCCGCCGGGACGCGTTTCCTTTGAACAAACCGGAGAGCCACGGAGCTCCGAGTCGAGCCGACTCGAGCCAGCAGCCACCTGCAGATCCACGGGCTTGATTAGGCTGCCAATCTCTGCTAATTACAATGCAGCCTGCAGGCGCCACCTGGCGGCCATAATTAACGCACGAGTATTTTTAGCTGATGACGGTGAGATTTGGAGAGAATAAACCCAAATATGAGAAAGGCATGATTAATATTAGAGGTACGGAGCAGGGGTGCATCCTGAGGGCTGCATCAGGGGTGGCACCAGCCCCTCTTGGAGGAGGTCACCAAGGCCACTGGACTAGAGCATGGGTGGAACTACTGCTGTGGTGTAACTTAGTGCATTTACTCAAGTACTTTAGTAAAGTACAGCTTTGCTGCACTCTCACTGTTTCTGTGTATTTTCTTTATTGTTGCACTTTGTGCTCCATAACACTTATTTTAATTATTTTTAACTTATTTTCAGGTTTTAAAATATGATTCTGCTAATGTGCAATGCTGTATTATTATAGACAAACCAAGCATTATATAAGTAATTAAAACAATCAAGCTGCCACATTAAAGTGATGTTCACATTAATGCATTAACAATTATGATACAATAATATAAGATTCTGACGAGTTTTAATTTAGGCACATTTTTGTTAAATGTTTGTTCTAGTATTTAAACACTATTTAAATGACTTTTACTAAAGAGTCCCATTTTGCTGATCCTGGGAATGTCCTCGGAGCACAGGCGGGTTTTTGTCCCCCGCCTGATGATGACAGTCCCACCGAGCTCGATCTCGACGGGACGGTGTGAGTCTGCAGGATGCTGCGCTTCATGTTTGTGTTTAAATGCTGCCTTAATTTCTGAATTAGTCTCCAACAGTGACACAAGCCAAACAGGAAGTGCTCGCACTGAAGCTGTGTGGGGATAGATGCGTGCACACGTACTGCAAGGACGAAACTCTAATACTCAATTTGAAACAGGAGGTCAGATGGTTGGAAGTACCAGTGAAAAAAAGAGTTATTCCACTGGTTCTCAAATCAAAGTACACTTTATAGTAATCCCATTACTGCCGAGTATCTATGAACTTTTTGTGAGGGGTCACAGCTTTGATGTCAGGCTGGTTTCATAATTGAATCATTATGATGAAGTTATTGTAAGTTTAAAGTTGCAGAAATCCAAACATTAGATGGCAGAAGAAATCTGATGTATCCAAATGTTATTTTACATCACAGGTCACACACCTGTTAGAGCAACAGGTATCAGTACGCTTTAGATAAACTAAATAACTCTGGCTTTCCTTTCACTCGGGACCCCCCGGAGAGCCCCCGGGGACGCCCCCCGACTCCACGGACCCCACTTTGCCGGTGACTGACACGCTGACCCGTGAATTGATAATTAAAGTGGCATCCAGGGAGCATCATCCAACCCGTCCTCAAGGCAACTGCAGCAGCACGGCTGCCATCATCAAGCTGTACAGATGGCCCAGCCGAACAGCGCAGTCGCTGTAATTCCCCGCGATCCCAAACTCATTCCAAATACAAACAAAAACACAAATTAAAAACAACTCATTCTGCTGCCCAAAGATATTCTACACAGCTCTGGGTGGATGTGTTTATCATTACGTAACAGCTGAGCATGAATTTTGCATGACCTGTGTTACTGAGCTGTAAATGGTTTGTTTACATCCGTAACGTTCATAAATGATGGAACAGGACTCCGGGTCACTCGAAGGCATCGCGAGCAAACGAGGCCCGAGAACGAAGCCACGCACGCCGTGGTATCGGTGCTGCACCTGTGGGCCAGTATTACTTTATCATCTCTGCCTCACAAAGCATGATAAGTCAGACATCCACCTATGGTGATGGTAACCGTAGTTACCTTCATTACAATGTAAAATAAACATATTTTTATATGTCAGCGACTCGGGTGGGGGTGCTGGGTGGTGCTGCCCCAGCTGCCAGTGGACCAAAGGTGGGCGGCGTCCTGTACAGGTCACCTGTCTGTGGCAGACAGACACTCACACACACTTTAGAGTCATCAGCAAACCTGAAAGTGTGTTTGGACTGTGGAAGGAACGAGAGGCCCCACCCGAGCCGGAGGTTCAGCCACCTCATCGTTACATACTTCCAATCCGAGAGAAGATCATCACAATAAAACATTGTGACACATCAAACATCCATAGATGTATCCTGATATGAGAAGTTGCCTCTTTGATTATGCTCTCTAAGCAATATTGATTTATCAAAGACCTGCAGGAATAACCAGCATTTTCAGATCCAAGAGAAGATCTCAGCTCTACGTTTTTACTCTCAGACTAAATTCAAAGTTCTGATTCAAAGTTCAACACAATCCTTTTTCTCTCGTTTGAGCTTCACTCCGTCCTGCGACTGAAACAAGCTGCTTTAGCTTCTTTCATGCTTCCTTTCAGCTGGTTTTCTTCTGATCGTCTGCCCCTTTAAAAAAGGATTTAAACAGCAGATGGTCTGGGGGCTTCTACCTGAGATGTCCATATTAGGGATATCCTCATTATACTCGGACAAATAAAGGACAGGAAAAATGTCCGACACAGAGTAAGCAGTCTGAGATTTTGGCTCAGGAATTATTTATCCATACATCTTCCATTATATCAGTATATATATGACAGAAAATAAGCTCACAAACTTCATTTTAACCTTAAAATTAATTAAATTAGAGCTTTGGTTTGAGAGCCATCCAGTGTGACATGTTTTATTTGTATCAGGCCTTTTTTTTTTAATGAAATTTGACCCAGTACAGATTAAAAAGTACAATCTTTCATTGTGAACAATAAAAGCAGCATCCAAATCAGCCAAGTGTCTGCAGTACGTTCAATAAAATGAATGAATAAAAGGCTGAGCAGGAGTTCAAAGCTCTCTGTGAGATCACCGCCGTACGGGAAGCAGGCGGTGAGGTGAGCCTTGCTCATCACTAGGCGTGTCGCTATCTGTACAGCATCAATATGATTAGACACACAGGGGGGGGGGGGGGGGAAGGGGGGAAAGGGGGGGGGGGGGGGGGGGGGGGGTTATCAGGTGGAAACTGAGGAGAGAAAAATGGGATTTGATGAATAGATGGAGACAGGGTGCTAGCATGAGAAAATAGGAACCCTGAAATAGAGAAAGAAGGAGCCTGGCACTGAAAACAAATGTGTCTGTGTGCTGATCTGCTCACCTCCAGCTCTCATCAGGCCTCATTAACACGTCAAATTAATTCTGCTCTCTCTCTCTCTCTCACACACACACACACACACACACACACAGTGGTGCATACACATTTAAACTGATGGATAGATGTGTGAAAAGAAGTTCGTCGCATACTGAACACACGCATGCATGAAATCCCGAGAGCACTCTTGAATTATAAGGTTCAATTATTCATTAAGCCATTTTCACGCATGTACTGAACTTTTCTACATGTAACAGGGGGTGATGCATCCAAATATCTGACACAGCCGGCTCGACATTAAACGGCCTTTAACCTGCCAGCTCCCTACTACAAAGTCTGTGTGATGTCCCGTGGCACTGATCTGCATCAATGTGAAAACAGTGCAGATGAACGTCGGCTGTATTCACAGCCAGCGAGTGGTCATCCTGCGTCCTGTCCCCAGCACGCTATCCTCAGGCAGCAGCCTAGTTTAAATCAGAGTATCTGGAGTAGAGAGAAAGTGTGACTAAACAGCTTTAGTCACATATTTATTAATTGTATGCTTTCACAGACTTGTCAATCACAAGTGCACCCTGCCTTATCAGCCTTTTTGTCTCCAATGGGGACCATAATTTAAACAGTAAAACATCATGTCATATTTATTAGGATCTGAAACTAGCAATTTAGACCATAAACTCATCAGGAAAGTGTTTACTGAGGGTGCGAATCATGAGGGCCAAAGGTTTTTTTTTTTTTTTTAATAGGCTTTGATAAAAATGGACTTCTGAATCCCGAGGAGTCAAACCTTGAAATAATGAAATAATGTGTCAACAACAGACACTTTCTCATGTTCTTTAACACACAGGTGCACTTGTTGACCCATCCAAACACACACAGAAAATTAAAAAAAAAAAAAAAATCTACCTGGTCCCAGGGGCTGAGCCTCCCTCCAGAGAACATGAACAGGTAACCCATGGTCACCAGACAGGCCCATATTAGAAGAGAAAACAGGCGAAGCATCCGTTTGAAGACAGATTCAATGCAGACGAGGATGAAGATGGACAGGAAGAGGAAGAGGGCAGTGGGCACTGTGATCAAGAACGTCAAGTGGTCCTCTGTATTCTGGAGAGAGACAGATGTTTTTAGGTGAGGTGAGAATACATTCACACTTTAGTCCTGGATTAATCAAGCATCAAGAATAACTTTGTTATCCAATCCCAAGTTACACAAGTGGACAGCTCTAAGGTAATC
Source organism: Andinoacara biseriatus (assembly GCA_015108635.1). NCBI lineage: Eukaryota > Metazoa > Chordata > Actinopteri > Cichliformes > Cichlidae > Andinoacara > Andinoacara biseriatus. The sequence goes on from VUQJ01011188.1 coordinate 21,208, forward strand.
AGCACTCCCCTGGCATTAGATTGTGACTGAAGCTCATTTGCCTGCTCTGCAGATAAAATGCAGTGATTTCCATGTGCAAATGTATTTAGCTCCAACCACGATATGATGCCCCCCTAAAACCTAACCACACAATGTAATTCCCGAAATTAAACTTTGAGCAAAAAGGCATAGTTTGAAATAAAAGTAAAAAGGACTCAAACTCTTGATGTCATGCAATTCACGTGGTATCACCTGCCACCCCACCTGTCTCCTAATATAGGTGTATATCTGAACGTCTGAAAATGATGCTGAGGCGGTACTGCATGCATTAAAGAGAAAGGTTTTTGGACCCGATGTCAGTATCAGTGTGTTTTTGCCTCATCAATAGGCCAGAATCGCCTTCTCCGACTGATAGAGCTACTGTCTTACCACCGCTTGGCATGTAAACTAGTTACTACCACAGAAGCCATCCTGAACAATTCTGATCACCCACTTTATAACTCTTTATGAAACTAAAAAAAAAAAAATCAGTATTGGAAGACTCCTCTTTCAAAATCATTTGTACCCACAGCCATCAGGCTTTTCAGTTCTCATACAAATAGTAGGTGAGCTATGTCAGATATGTGAATTTCCCTCTGGGATCAATAAAAGAGGCATGCAGGTGACTCAGGTGTGAAAAAGCTCCACAGCCATGTGTTTGTTATTTGAAACTCAAAGCTGTCAGAAAAACATGCCATCACTGGCTGTCTCTGCATCCAAATTATTTGAGACTTTGTCTCTCAGGGACTTTTTTTGAAGGTGCTCAAAGGTTCCACTGTTTGCCAGCATTTCCACTGTGGTGAAGATCTACAAACATCAGGCAGAATCCACTGACAAAACAACAGATGTTCTTGCACACGGGAATTTATAAACCCTAGCAACCATGTCACATCTTGTTTTTTTCCTTCTCCCTTTTCTGTTGTCTGTCTGTGTCAGAGCTGCAGGTCTGTTTGTCTGGCACATACGAACACAGTCAAAGCAGCCACAGCTTCTCTTCCAGCAATGTGGCACCTTCCCAAAGGGCTTTGTGAAGGTGTGGGTCTTTATCAGTGATTCAGAACATACATGTACATGATGTAAAACAACCACACCTCTCTTCTCAATCTAGTTTCAACAACTCTTTCCCATCAACTTTATTCTTCTGTTGTTACTACAGCTCTGCACATCACCCAAATTCTTGAAAATCAGTACCAGTGCCCTTCGTCTCCATTCCTCAGGCATCCTCTCACTCTCCAAGATTGTGTTAAAGAGTCTGGTTAAAACGTCCACCGCCCTCGCTCCTAGACATATCTATGAACGCTTGTTTCCGCCATAAAAAAGAAATTAAAAATCGCCATCCGTAACTCAAAATTTTGAGGTAAGTTTCTCAAAATCGGGTCGCAACAGTATCAGTGACCTAGCAGTGTCTGACAAATGTGAACAAATTGGACCTACCGCCTTTCACTCTTATCTTCCTCATAGCTGCCCTCACTTCCTCCTTACTAACCCTCCGCACTTCCTGATTCGCTAACTGTGCTCCATCTGCCCTCCTCCTCTAATTTTCTACATTCATCAGGTCCACAAAATGCTCTTTTAACCTTCTCAACAACTCGCTTCACTAGTCAGCATATTTCCATCTCTGTTCTTAACCACCCTAACCTGCTGCACATCCTTTCTAGCTCAATCTCTCTACCTGATAGAAGGCCTTTTTCTCCTTCCTTAGTGTCCAGCCTCATGTTTTTTTTGTTTGTTTTGCCTTTACCACCTCTCTCTTTGCTGTATAACTAGCCTCCCAGTACTCCTGTCTACTTTCTTCTTTTCCCTGACTATTCCACTTTTTCTTTGCTAACCTCTTCCTTTGAGTACTTTCCTGTACTTCTTCATTCCACCACCAAGTGGTCCTCTTTCCTCTGTCCAGAGGATATACCAAACACTTTCTTGGCAGTTTCCCTCAGCACTGCAGCTGTAATTTCCCAGTCTGGTAACTCTTCCCTAATGCCCAGAGCCTGTCTCAGTTCCTGAACTCTGTGCAGCATTCTTCCTTCTTCAACATCCACCATTTAATCCTTGCTTCTGCCTAAACACTTTCTCTTCTTGATGTTCTACATCCTACAGCTACCATCGGATGCTACCTAGCTACATTCTGCCTGACAGCACCTTGCAGTCTCCTATCTCTTTCAGATTGCACCTTCTGCCTAATGAACCAAAAGACAAAAGTCGTCCAACTGATCAATTTCTGACTCTTACACCGTTTTTCAGGGCAGTGCAGAAGTACCCCCTGAAAATGACCCTTAAAGCAGTCACACATGGGAGTTTCCTGCAGTGGGAGCACACAAAAATATGGGCCACCCATATGTTTATACCCAAGCAATTTTGCACTGGTTCTAAACTGGAGCCTGCCCTCGATTCATGTCCCCTTATCCAGAGCACAGCATGAGGCCTGAGAAAGACCTACCAGAGACACACCGATGAGTTCTGAGTCTGTGTTAGACACTTATGTCTCCTAAGTGTCTAAAATGCTCTAACCTTAAATCCAAAATAACAAAGCGTTTGTTCACTTTAGAAGAGCTCATTTTTTGTTTGCTAGTGAGGATGTTAGGTCCTCAAAAGGATAGTGGTACTACATAGCACGCACACACAAGCAGACGAACAGACGGCGCAGATCGGCAGGCAGACAGTCTGAGCCCAGGGAATGTGCTACAGCATCACTTCCACGCTCACACTATCAAAGTCAGCATTTAGAAGCTGTCACCACACAGACAGAACACTCTCTCATCCTCGTTTGGCATGCTCACAGGTCAAGAAGTTAAAGGCAACAAAAACTGTCCATCCCATCAGGTCGTAGTATTTTTTTCTTTTCTTACAGTGCTTCAGCTTTTTTCTCTCATAAAGCTTTGTGCAATTACCTGCCTTATTAATACAATAATTCTTGCTAGAAATGTGTGAAATCAAGTGGAAATGAGCTCATATATCTGCCAGATATTTCCAGCTGGTTCAAGAAAAATGGCTTCATATCAGAGTCCTTAATGCTTATGCAGCTTTTTCTCATTTTTACATAATTTATTTTAAAGTTCTTCTCTAAATTAACCGGGAAAAGCCATTGATTTACCTTCAGCTGTCATCAGAATATCAAAAAAAGTATGTATAGAATCACTAGTCAAATAAAACAAAAACACTTAAAAGGTTTGGAAACTCAAAATAAGGTTTAGAAAAAGTTTTTTCTTTAATTCTTGTACTCTAGAGGTGCAAAGTGACGTAAGAAGACCATGGTGGTTAGCTCTGTCTCCTCGCAGCAAGAAGGACCTGGGCTTGAATCCACCTGACAGCTGGAACCGTCCTGCGTGCTTTGTATGTTCTCCATGTGCCTGTATAGGCTCTCCCTGGGTGCTCTGGCTTCCTCCCACAGTCCAAAGAGGTTATTGGAGATTAATTGTCTCTAAGTGGTAGCCTTGTGACAAACTAGCAACCTGTCCAGGGTGCACCTCAGCCCCACTGCAACCCTTAATTGGATAAGTGAAAGAAAATGGACTCTAGAGGACTAGATGGACTACACTAGCTTTGTGTGATATACAGTTCAAAATAATCCAGTCTGAAACAGACTGCTTTAGTTCTCCTCCCTTTAAAGTTACCCCCCTTTTATGGCAGCACATTTCTGATTGGCTGTCTCTCATAAACAGAAGGTTTAAGCAGCAGGCTTTGCTCACACTCAGCGCTGTGTCCCTGAAATGACCATGTTAGGATGGTGTCTCTTTGCCACCACAGAAGAACTGACTGAAACAGAGTATTTAGTCTGAAGCCTCTCCCCTGAGGTTGTGGCTCACAGAGATTACTTGAACATACACTTACCTCATTATTTCGACATGACAGAAAATAAGGAAAAGCATAATAAGCCCACTTTAATACAGATTCCACAATCATGCTAATCAAAGAATGATGAAAACTAAGAGGCACTTGTTATATTTTTGTCATTTCTTCCCTGCTGGATGTAGCACTAATTCCTACTTCTATAATTCATAGGCTAATTTGACCTGGACTCACAGAAGAGGTCGAAATTTGAAGAAAAATGAGAATTTTAATATTAAGCTAAAAAATTTCACTTGCCAATTATGATCTGATTAGCTGCTGAGCCCCTGCACCAAGAAATACTGACAGTAGTGCTTCCAACAGGTCTGATTGTGCTGAGTGAAAGTCCACAAAAAGGACTGGACAGCCTCCTGCAGCTCATTCTACTGCCACTGCCAATCCCCCTGCGCTCTCTGAAGCTAATGTGCAAATAAAGCACTCTGTAACATCCTTTCAGAATATATACACGCTGAGAAAAAGCAGCAAAATCACCATCATTTACCCAAAGAGCAGGCTGTGAAACACTCACAGGCTTCATCCTAAACCCAGTGCCCACGTAAACCATTTAAACTTATTCCAGTCCTGTCATGATTACACTGACAGGTCCAGCATGATAATTGAGCAAGCCTCTCTCTGATTACTTGTCAGCCATTTTACAGTAAAAGCTACGCCAGTGTGGGCAAAGAAATGTGTTTGATTCTCTCCACATCCAATTCAATTATCTAACAGGACGAAAAACAAGGAGCCACGGGCTCAACCTTCAATTTTGGGATGTTTTGACAGTTTATTGAGTGGAGCTGCTTGTTAAAATACAGCAGAAGTGATTTGGGCAAAACAAATCCAAGACAGCAGCATTAATGTGGCAACATGGTGTAGCAGCGGTGGTATGAGTCAGGGTCTGGCGAAGGGGTCCCATGGGAGCTGGCTGCTGACGCCATGGCAGCTATACAGTCAGCCTGAAGCACAGATTGAATGCCAATGAGAATACAAGCAAGACTGCAAACTCATACAAAAAGCAGAGGAACCTGAGGTTCCTTTAGCATTAAAAAAAAAAAAACACATTTTGCAAAGTGCTCACACACTGGACATGGACACACAAGTCAGAGAGAGAGAGAAAGAGAGAGAGAGCTGCTTTCTCACCACATGCACATTTAGAGTGGAGCAGCTTTTCACATCAAAAAAAAAAAAAAGAGGCATCTGCACTTTGCACATTTTTGATTGTAGGCCATCTAATCCTGTTAAAACCCCTTTGAAACTGTTTAAAGCGTTTTCCCTTGACATAGCACAGAGGGAGCGGGGTGTGTCTGCCTGCTATATTGTACAGCATTGTCACCCAGAACAATAATTTCCTTTTTTAACCCAGTCTCTCTCATCCAGCTATTATAGTGGGAGGAAAAGCGGGGTATGGGGAGACATAACGGTGGCAGAGAGAGACGCAGAGATTCAATAATCTAATTATTTAGCAGCAAAATGACAAAAAAACACAGTAAATAAAGAAAACGAGGAGACCGGGGGAGAGGTGGCCAAAGAGGGTGTGTTGAAATGGCAGCAGTGTATGAGCTTTCCACATGTTGGTGCCTGCTGAATATTTATACTGTCTGATGAAGCAGCAGTGGTGGCATATTCCTTCAATCTGCTCTCAGCCTGGTAATGAAATTTATCAATAATCAACAACCCTTTTCCTCACAGGCCCGTCTGCAGCGCAGAGTAATGCTAACGTGCTCTGTGAAAACAGGTCAAGGGTCGCAGAACATTCAGCAGTGAACCAAAAAGTTTATGACTGAAATTATTTAAGCTAGTTTGGAGTGAAGTCCCGGCCACTTTAATGGGGGACCTACCGTCACAAAAAGGACAGTAACTCACTGCGGTGATGTTTTATGGGAGCTTTAGCGGCTATTGTTGTGTTTAACTGTCACGACTGTTTTCATATCGTCTTGAGCGATTGTGCTACTTCAGCTGTGTGATCTTAAATCTGTTCTTCGCAGCACCGCAGGGGAGGAATTCATCAGTGCAGAGTGGAGAAATGGTCATTTCACCATCAGAGTAAAAGAAGCCAGAGGCCACAGCAGGGAGACGGTGCTGCTGAGTGGATCAAACCAGTTTGAAATGCTTCTGTGGATTCA
>VUQJ01011191.1:7939-18109 GCA_015108635.1 Andinoacara biseriatus
GAAACCTTACATCAAAGTCCAGGCCAGTTTATTTTCCCTGTCTATCCCAGGACTTTTTTTCCATTAACATTCTTTAATGAACACAAAAAAAATCATAAAAAAAATATATATCTATATCTATATATATATATATATATATACACACACGCATACTAATCTAAAATCTGGGCATATGTGTGCATTCTCACAAGATTCTATTAAATGCTTAAAGGTTGTTTGATATGAATAATACATGACGAAGATTCCCCCTCAGGATGTTATGGAAATTTTAATCAGGGAAATGTATGAGGAGCATGAAAAACATTTGTATCCCTCTTGTCTGTATGTGTGGATTATAAAGTGATCATGATTGGGAACGAGGCTATAGATTACCAACAAAGTAAAATGTCAGTTGACAGTGATATCTCACCTCTCTGCTGTGATTAAGCAGTCCCCTTTCGGTAGAGATTGCAAACTGCGTACATAATTGTGATTCAAAGAATTATGCATATTTTATGGCCTGTTGACAAAACTGAGGTTTGGAGCCCAGAACGGTGTACAGGGCTGTTTCTGCAGGATAATCACGTCTACCCACGAGTACCGAGGGGATAGATTCATTGGTTAGTCTGTCACAGCGATTAATCAAACCAGCCTAGACTAAACCAAAGAACTGATTTTGTATGTAGTGGACATATCATGCCGTGAGGAATTAATTTGTTAATGCTTTCTTTAGTGCTTTTTTTTTTTTCCTTTTTTTGGTTTGTTGATGGTGCAATGCAAAATTCAATTGCACAACACCAGTGTTGGCGTTATAGGCTGGCTATGGTACAGTTATTGTTCCCACTGTGCTGAATTCTTAAAATACTTTTACAACTATACGGTACTGTACAAAAGTTTTGAGTCATCTCTCATTTAGTTATATGCTGCTTCCCAGGAGCCTCACTTTCTTGTGATTTTTTTTAAAGTGGTCTTGAGCAATCCTTCTCAACGCTCTCTGAAGATCTTGGCATATCTCAACATGGTGTGCAGAGTAATGAACAAAAGAAGCAACAAACAGATGAATAGGATCTGAAAGTCGTGTTCTTAAGAAACAGGAAAAAATGATCCAGCAAAAATCAGAAATGGTCTCAGTTGAAGGTTGGCTAGCATATGAAACCATTTTTAAGAAAGGAAGACAAGGAGAAAAGGCAGGTATGCCAAATCCCACAAGAACTGGACTGAAAATCACTTGCAACATATTTGGTGGAGTGATAAACTAAAAGTAAAAAAAAATGGTTCAAATTATCGATATTTACAGGAGAGAGGTACAGCAGCAAATTTGAACAGTCATCTGTAAAACACGGTGGCCGCTCTGTCATAATATGGGGCTGCATTTCAGCCAATGATGTTGGGGAGCTTGAAAAATTGTTGGAATTATGAATGCAGAAATGGACTATTTCAGATGTTGATCCACCATGCAATATCATCCAGAAAGCATCTGACTGGAAACAACATCTTTTTCAGCATGATAGAGGTCCTAAACAACAGAAATTACATGAAAGAGCTCAGGTTGTATTGAAGAATAAACATGGTCACATCAAATGTAGACTTTCAAGCTGTGGTTGTAATTGTAAATATTTCTGGTTTTAGAAATTGTTATAAATTGTCTGCTTGCATATGCTGGGATGTCTGTAGCTCAGGAGGTAGAGCAGTTCACCTATTAATCAGAAGGTTGGTGGTTCAATCCCTGGCTTCTCCAGGCTGCGTGCCATTTACCATCTGTTTCAAGGAATCACTGCACTATTTTCCAAGTAATATATAAAGAAATGAAGGGTGGCACAGTACTATTAAACTCTTTCATTTCCAGACTGTATGACTTAAACAGCCACAGTGATAAGTCACTGTCAATCAAGTTCAAACTAATTGGCTAATAACAGCTTAGTGCATCTGCAGGTAACAATAACTAGCATGACCGAAGAGGTCATTGACCCCACCATGACATAGTGGATGATAGAGACTGATTTCTACCCCAGTGACTGTGGAGCAGATGGGTTTATGCCTTTCTATCAGACTTTGTAAGGTTCCCGCTTACGTCTTGTTGGAAGTAGGGAAAATTGTGACATAGAGGTGTACATTAATGCTTTCTCTTATGTGAGGCTGGGAAGAAGTTAACTTTACTAACTCGAAGGTGAGATAAGCCCTCCTTTCAAAGTTGGTTGCCATTGTCTCTTCTTCATGGTGAGCCCAGATTTCTGTAGATGGAAAAAGAAAGTCTACTGAGTACCCCAGTACAGAATAGCTAATTTCCATTCTCATAGCATATTCTCATCTCTATTCATTGTACAGTGTAAGTGATATGAACTGGATAATAAGATACTTCAAAGACAAGGCCTGGTTAGACCTGGAGTTCCCATCAAAGCCAGGAATAGAATATTAACAGGAAACCAGAATGTTATCATCAAATCTTTAAATAGCTTGAGAGCTACATTACTGTGCAAAAGTCTTGAGTCACCTCTCATTGCTTTATATTTTGCTAGGAAAATGGTAAATAGGTGCAGCGATTTATTAAAATGTGCATATACATACATGTAAATGCAGCATAGCGGGCAAAAAAAAAAAGAACACCTCTATTCTTCAGCACAGCCTAAACTCTCCCCGGTACGCTTTCTTGTCATTTCTTTAAGTAATCTTCAGGAATAGTTCTCCAGGCTTCTTTAAGGACAATCAAACCTCTTCTTTCAATGTTTCGCACCTTTTGCTGGAAGGTCCAGGCTTTGGGGAAGCCAATGAATGACTAATAGTAGGCCAGTCACACACAAATGGTTCTGCATGGTGGATCAAAAAAAGAAGGTACATGTTTGCATTCATAATTCCAGCAATTTTTCAAGCTCCTCAACATCGCCGGCTGAATTGCCGCCCCATACTATGACAGAGCCCCCACCGTGTCCTACAGATGGCTGTTCACACTCACTGTCGTACCTCTCTCCTGTACAGTAAATATTGATGATTTCAACCCCCCAAAAAAATCATTTCAATCCATCACTCCATCAGATCTGTTGCAAGTGATTTTCAGTCCAGTTCTTGTGGAATTTGGCATACCCTTAGTCTTTTCTCCTTGTTTTCCTTTCTTTCCACTGAGACCATTTCTGATGAGGTTTCAGCAAACGTCAAGTCCCGTGTCAGATCTCTGCTGGATTGTGTTCCTATTTTTTAAGGCCATGACTTTCAGATCCTCTACATCCTCTGTAGATAGGTTTGTAGATCTGCCACTTCCTCTTTTGTCCTCCAATTGCCCTGTTTTCATCCTTTTTTTAAGGACACAGTGCAGACCTGCTGAGATATGCCAAGCTTTCAGTTAATACCTCTTTGCAAATCACCTTGTTGGTGCAAAAATGCTATTTTATGCCTGTCATACTACGTTATCTTTGGCATTTTTTGTAGATTAATTATGTTCATGCTGCTAATAACAAAGTGCCACACCATTTAAAACTGGTTCTTTACAAAGTTGTCTGTTACATGTAGACACAACACTGGCTCATCCCTTGAGTTCCTTCCGCATAGATTAAAATAGTTTTCCAATTCTGATTTGCATAAATAGTTAAAACATAAATAAAAATATGAATATATGAAATCCACTGCTATATAGAATTGCAAACAAAACAAGGACTTAGTCTAATTATATGACATTTCTACTACAGTGACAACAAGAATTAAACACCAGAGAGTTTTGCTTTTTACAGCCTTTTCTACTATTTGCACATACTAATATGTACAGTCTAGTTTGGTATTTGCTAAAAATCCATTTTAAGGAAGGTGATCATCAGGCTAGTTGCATACGCATTACCTGGTTGCATGTGTGTGTATGTGCAAAAGTGTGTTAATATAACAGCATTTCTCCAAGCTCCCTGTTCTAGTCAGGACATATCTTCACACTTAAAGCCAGATGCAGCCTTCGACTTCATCTTCTTCCGTAGCATTGTACATGTGAATGAGTCATGTGGTGAGCGAAGGAATGTGTCCATTATGTTCCATTATGTTCATGAGAAGACATTGGGAGCTGCATACAGCCTGGATACTAATGGAGTATGTGTGTTTTCTGCTCTGGCAGATGTAGCGTCAGTGAGATGGTGCTGTCATTTCATCCTCTAACATCCCAAAAGTGGTAATGCACATGTCTGTTTTTGCAGTCTACCTCTGTTTTATGTATCAAACCCAAATGGATGGGCTTTTTTAGAAATGAATGAATATCCTGTGCAGGGCAACATCATCTGTTTACAAAACAAGCATGCTGTAGTTTATGATTTTGAGTAAAGAATTTTAATTTGAATAGGTGTTGTGACTCTGTTCTCTTCTATACCTCAACATGGATCCGCCTCATAATTTAGATATGTGCACAAATGCTTCATTTAGCTAGCACTGAGCAGCTGCCTGATGAGTAAATCACTATAAGTGCATAAAGCACATGCATAAAAGCTAAATAAATGACAAAAAAAAGAAAGATTGTATATGGCAGGTAACTAAACTTAATATGTTCATCATTCTGTTTGCACATGCCCTTGTAAAGTAAGGAAAACATCATTATCTGAACGATAATGTTTCTTAGGTGCTGTTATTAAAATGGACCCAGATGCTGGACACTGCACAGAAAAACACGTACGTAGTAAAAAAGGGACTAACTTTAATCACTTAGTGAGAATGAAAGCAAGAACAGCCATTGCTGAGGTGGGCAGGCTGAATTCCAAACAGGGTCAACAGAAGGTCCAACATGTAAATAAGATTAAATGAGAGAAAGACAAAACCGCAGGGCATCTGCAAGGAAACAAAAGGCAGCAGGAAATAAGGCGGACAACTAGACTAACTGACACTCGGAAATAATGGGAGGGCCATACATACACAGAACTGAACAAAGGTGAATCTAATAAGAGTGGAGCACACAGTGAGGAGAAAAATAAAGACAGGAATGAAACAACTCTTCAGAATGAGATGGGAAGTAAGTGAAAAGAGAGACCATGAGCACGAAAAGGACAGCACACGAGAAACCTTGAAAATAAAGTCATTAGAAGCAACAAAAATATATTGCCAAAAGTTTTGGCTCGTCTGTCACGGGGTTTAATATGATGTCGGCCCACCCTTTGCAGCTGTAACAGCTTCAGCTCTTCTGGGAAGGCTTTCCACAAGGTTTAGGAGTGTTTATGGGAATTTTTGACCATTCTTCCAGAAGCGCAGTAAAAATGTGGGGGTTTTTTTGTTTGGTTTTTTTGGAGATCCTAGTCATCCTACATTTTACAGGAATTTACAGGAATACAACAGACACGTGGTCACAGTGACCTGAATGCAAATCGTCAGGGAGCTATGGATATTTGGAATCAGGAGAACGGGAACATTACCGGTTACAGCACACTGCAACAAAACAAAGCTCGAGTAAAACCCATTACATTATTTATCGTAGCTTTCAATCACCTCGCGTAATAGGATACTAATTAACCTTTTCACTAGTGAAGATGTACAGGCAATTACCGCACTGGATTGGCATAGACCGTTGATCACCAGAGATGTAAAATGAGGAAAAGTAATAACGGCGGCTGGCTGGCTGATGGGTTTGATGCTGCCTGGCGCTCATCGACAAAAACATCAGGTCTCAGTCTCTTGACTTTCTATGTTACATGCAGCTGGATCAGATTCCAGCACAACAACAGGGTGCATCTCTGAGAAATAAAATGCTGAGAAATGACTAACAGAACCCAGTTATCCAACGGTGTATTATGCATGGAGTCCGTGTGGAGTATGATAAAGCTCCCTGCTGCAAATTACTTTTGATAAAGGTCATATGGTTAAAGACTTGGTGGATGCTGCTCACATATTTAATTTTTGCTGGCTGCTGCTGCAGTACTCTACTCCCACTGTCCAGCTGTTGGTTGGTGGTTTGTTAAAATGTAGGGCTGCCTCCCGTGACAGGCCTGGCCCTGAAAGAGCTACAGTATGCATAACACTGCAAATCAGAATTTGAATGGAATTTGGCCATTCACTTCAGCGCTTCAAACATTTATTGAATTTCTTTGGCCATGTGAGATATTTTCAAAGAATAAGCCCACTTAATCTGAATACACATGAAGAGTTTAAAATCAAACAGGCTGGTTCCTTTTATATATGGGGAGACCTTGCAGGCGACCTTTCCGTGACATAGGTCAAGTGTTGTGGGAGGTGAGTGTCCGTTCAGCGCCACTGTGAAGAGCATGTCAACGGCAGTAGCTAAGCTACTACTGCCAATAATAACGTGTTTGAATAAGATAAAAGAGAAAATTAATTTTCAGTCTAAGTTACGTGTTTGAAGCCCTAAAATGAAGGAAATAAAAACCTGCTTGTTAATCTATTTGTGCCTCCCCCTCATCACTGCAGAGTTGGTCCAAACAGTAAAGGTTTCCTACTAATGAGTCAGGCCAGAGTAAAAAGACTAAAATAAAAGGCCTCTCTTGTCTTTTCTAATGGTTGGGAGCGATGAATGGCCTGCTCCAGCCTTGTGGTGTCCAAGGCAGGTGGAAACCATTAGGAAATAAGTGGGGGGGGGGGCACCATAATTTATTTTATTGTGGTTGTGCTTTGGCTTCAATAATTCTTTTTTATGGAACAAACATGAGCTTGTTGTGGAGTCACCTTCAGCCCAAACCTTTTGTAAAAAAAAATGTGGCATTTGGGTCTGAATGTTGTGGATGCTGAAAGATGCTCAAAAGGTTAAATTGTTGAATAACGCTAATGTAGCTGCAGTGTTTGTTTAGCTTAAGATATAAATCACAGTATGGAATACAAGGAGCTAATTCACTGCATTTGTTTTATTTGAAAGCAGCTCTGCACATGCCAATCTCTACATTTCTGGCAGAATCTTATCAAACCTTCCTGTGCGTCCATATCTGTCAAATTCTGCACATCCTGTGTGCAATACAGCTCCAAGGCTCACGCCCAAGCTGCGATAACACCTTTGAGACTTTGGGAGCGCCTTTCAGGGCATCAGACCCTGAAGCTCGGTTAATGTTACGTAATAATAACAACAACAAAGTGTTAGCGCAGTTGTCTTTTGTATATGAAGGAATAATCCTTACAGAGAGCATTAATGTGTACATGATCCTTGACAGTTATTTATTGATCTACAATCCAGAAACAAGCTACACAGCTGGTGAAAGTTTTTCTTCGGAGGAAAAACAAACCTGACCTTGGACTGAAGGCACCTCCAGGTTTGTTGGCAAACCTTTTATCCTATGTTGAAAGTATACGTTGAAAGCGTTGACGTAGGGTTTGATGTTATTACCAAAGCAGTTTAAAAGCGGTGTGAAGGCTTCATTTTCAATCTGTTCTATAATATAGTCATAACACTACAGATCTTTATGTTTTCTAGCTGTTCTGCTGCTGTAATATTCATAGCTAGGACAGAGTTGACAGTCTTAACGTTGTATATTTTGACTCCCAGCCTGTAAAGAGATTGCTTCTGATGCAAGCTCTGCACAATGGTGCCTTAAACCAACGTCTCACTGCCACTATCCACTTTTCTAAAATATTCAAGTTACAGTGAAGATCAAGGACAGCCCTGAATTTCAAAGCTATCTTTTCATTTCAGAGATAAAAAAAAAATAAATAAAAAAAATCCCTCAGCGTTTATTCTCCTTAATTTTTAAATTCAACAATGAAGCACAAACAGAATTTTGTTATGTTCACAAGTCCTGAAAGCCACTGGATGTTAACAATAGCTTGAACAAGTACTGGTGAGAACTTTAAAGCTTGCAGATAGCACCGGTAAACCATAATAACATTATTGTAGAGCCTCTCCTTGTGCTGAGACACAATGTTATAAATCACACTCAGAGCTGTTATGTAATACCTGCTTATGCCGGGACTTAAGTGTGATTAAAAAGCTGAGGAAATGTGGACCTAATCATGTACAGTATAGGGTGTACGATGACAAAATGTAATCCTGAATGCATCCTTAGACAATGGTGCTATTCAAACAACTTAAGCTGATTATTTTAAAATCTAGCAGGAGACTAATGTTTGCAGTTACATCAAAGTGACAAGTAATTTGGTGCGGACCCAGTCACCTAGAGAGAGCATCGACATGTGGAAAAGACCCAGGAAGCATCTCCAATCTGGCGGTGTCGATCACAGCAGATGGAGTGGATGATCAGCCAAGTAGCCTCTGTTGTCAGCACCATTCACAAATAGAGCAGTGCACTGCAACCTTGTGAGCTGATTAGGAAACAAGACACAGGCAAAGATGAATCGCCCGTACCTGCTGCGTAGCAAAAAAGGACACGTTTGCTTTTCCTTCTTTCGAATGAACGAGGGATGGTCCATCCTTCTGGTTCATTTTTCACTCTTTTTAGACATGAGGAATGGCCACAAAGATCAAAGTATAGCGCATTAGCTGGTCCACAGGGAGGAGATGCACGCATGGGATTGAGTGCTGGCCTGCTTACACACTGCAGATTGTTAAGACAGAGGGGGGTCGTCTGGGCAGAGGGAAGCTATGCCTGACACTGATCCCAGTGGCGTATGTATATAGGAAAATCAATATTTTTTTTGAAGTCATAAGTATTTTCCAAAGCATATGGATTGACTCGTGTGACCTTGAAGTGCAGAATATCATTTGATGTATTTGTGTTGGTACAACAATGTGAATGGTAACTCATTATCAGGCACGAAAATTGCCATCCCTCCATTCACCACAACCATTCACACCTATGGGCAATTCAGAATCACAAATTAACATAACCCTAGTAATTGCCTGCTTTTGGGGAGCCTGGTGAGAAGCTACGGAGACATGGGGAGAACATCCATGCAGAACAGCCCCGGCCAGATGGTATATTCAAACCCAGGACCTTCTTGCTGTGAGGCAACAGTGCTAACCACTGCGCCACCGTGCTGTGCTGCTGTGCTGCTGTGCATTAAAGCTTCTTATGCAAAATACAGCCACAAGTATTTGGACATGCATGCAACTGTGTGCCACCAGATGAAGGAAGGCTTTCCCTAATTTTTAAGACTGATACCATTACAGATATTTGATCTTTTAAAAATCCGATATATCGGCAGCACAGAATTACAGCTAGAATAACATCTGAAAGGCCTGGGTTTGCCCGGGCCTCTCTCTCTCTGTGGAGTTTGAATGTTCTCTGCGTGGGTTTCCTCCAGGCACTCCTGTTTCCTCCCACATGTCCAAAGACATACACTTACTGGGGGTAGATTAATTGGTTATGCTAAATTTCCCATATGTGTGAGTGTGAATGGTTGTCTGTCTCTTTGTGTTGGCTCTGCAACAGTCTGGTGACCTGTCCAGGGTGTACCCTGCCTCTCGCCCTGTGTCAGCTGGGATAACGGATAAGAAGAATTGGATGGATATATCGGCTGATTTTTTCTTTCTGTTCCAGACGAGTGAAACATAAACAGATTTCCATTTGTTACGTCTACTTACTTATTTATACATCTTAATGCCAAAGCCTGTATTAACAAGTACTCATTATTTATTTACATATTTACGCTCTGCCTGACTCTGCAT
This sequence comes from Andinoacara biseriatus, assembly GCA_015108635.1. NCBI lineage: Eukaryota > Metazoa > Chordata > Actinopteri > Cichliformes > Cichlidae > Andinoacara > Andinoacara biseriatus. The sequence continues at coordinate 17,436 of VUQJ01011191.1, forward strand.
GGATCCGCTGGTTGGTTGTGACACTGAGTTTGGGTCATTCCAAACACATGGTGTCAAAAGAGAAGTTGCAGACTGCCCTATGGAGGACAAACTATGCAATGTCACCACTCACAACATGGTTGAAGGCTGTTTGCTCGTCTTTTTAAAGGGCATGTATCATGCAAAATCCACTTTTTTAGCCTTTAAATACATTTTGTTGTGTACTTTCAGTGTCTAACAGTGCAGAAAATGTAAATATATGCTGTTTGGGTGCTGCGTAGATATCTTTATATTCTTTTTGGGTCATAATTTTCAGCCTGTTCAGTTTTCTCTCTGAGTCGTGATGTTTTCTCTTTTCTGGCATCACAGAAACTGCTAAATAAGATCATAGACATCTGGCCGCCATTTTTTTCTCACAGCGATTTGTAGTCCAGTTTAGTTTTGCCGAAGTTGCACGTAAGTCAAAATATTCGGTTCTTGCATGTGGTAACCCACACGATTGCTTACATCGCCCCCCGGCATCAAAGCCTATTCAAAGTGCTAAAATTCATCACAGTTCAGAGCTTCTCTGGTGAACGGAGGGACACTCTCCACACACTAACCCGGGGAAGAGGCACTCTGGCCCAGCTAAAATTCATCACAGCGCTCCCCTGGAGCTCCTGCGGTGAACAGGGACACTCTCTGGGAAATGTACC
>VUQJ01011196.1:5966-17820 GCA_015108635.1 Andinoacara biseriatus
CCAGATGAATAATTAAAAACAGCGCCGGCTGTTGTTTAGGTTTTTCACAGTAAAAGCCAACGAGTGGCAGGACGCTGCAGCTGCAGTTCTCTGGCAGAGCGGCACCGGGCCCACGGATCACTCTGAGTAAAAACAGGTTCGGGTTCCCAGGGACACCGGTTGAAGGGCTCCGGGCTCCGCATTGGAAAAGTTTGTCCCCAGGCTCGCTGTAATTCATCAGAAGGTAGGCCTTCCGTGACACTAAGCTTTGGTGATGCGATGCAGCTGGAGCGGCCGACAACGGTGACGCTAATGGCTTTCGAACTTCCCACAAAGACGTGAAAATTGAGGAGGCTAAATAATTTACAGCAGAGCATATGTGGGGCCGTCAGCCAGCATCCAGGAATCATCAGTCTGTATGAGTCTGTGTGGCAGAAGTTCTGAGGGATGGGAAGAAACCCGGCCGATGGGACGGACCGCCTCGGGAATCCTGGGGAACAGAGAACGTGATCCGGGCGAGACGTCCACCGTTTGGTAAGAATGACACACACTCTAAAACTACTAAAGTTCAATAATCAAACTTGGACATATTTCCACCTGCCAGAACTGTTTTTTCCAACACTTTTCTTCTCATGGATCAGATCTCAGAAAATCAATCTGACTGCCAAAGCTCTGAAAATAATCTGGCATCTGTTGAACCACCTCTGAAGATCAAGAGTGGGACAAAATTATTGGGACAATCGGCCAGGCTTTGTATTAGTCTTCCTTGGAAAAACAAACCACTGGATAATCCTGACTACTGCAGATGTGAAGGGCAGCTGGATGACATATGTGCACTCGTACTAGGTGACCTGCCCCTAACACTGCTGGGTTTGCCCCCCCTCCCCCTTCAAAACAAAAGTCCAGTGAATTAGAATCGAGTGACTGAGCAGGGGGGCACTTAAGTGTACCGTTCCCTGGGCTGCTTGATGAGATGGGCCCGGGCGTGGGTCCTTCAAAGTGAGCTGCTCGTGAAGCTCAACATGAAGCAGGTCTGTGCCCCAGCATGGAGGGATAATCACACAATAGGACATTCAGTCATAAACACCTTGATACCCCCCGGGGAGCACATGGGGTGATGGTGTTTTGGGGTTAGCTATTGCACCTGCTGTTGGAGCAGCTGTCACCTCCCTGAGCAGGTATTTTTTCCCGCCACCATCATTGTGCAAACACCTCGTGAGGACACGCTGCTGCAGAAGCACGGCCACTTAACCTCTTGCTCGGTGCCCCTGCAGGGTGTTCAGGGTCTCCTAATGGGGATCTGCACGGAGGGTGGGAGGAGGGAGGAAAGAGTGTCAGCAGATGCCAGAGTTTCAAGCCTGATGCCACAGCTGTCAGCACAGATGATGCCTCCGCCGTGAGTGCTCCTACACTGCCTCCGTGACCGAGGACGCTCTGATTCCTGGACATTGAGGCTCGATGTGGAGCCGCGTGCTCCGGGACCCCGGTGGGACAGGAGGCTGCAGCTGAGCACTTCAACTCAGGCGACTGCCGTATCTGAAATATGTTCCCCAGCATTCCGTATCTATAAGGCAAAAACAGGGATGCAAGCAGTGTTCACGGAGGACAAGGCCCCGTGTGTAACAAACACGGCTAAAAAGGGGAACGATTGTGCGATGACAATTCTTCTCCGGCTGAGCAGAGCCGTGTTACAGAAGCACCCTTTGCGGCAGCAGTGGTGATGGAGCAAAAGCAGACAGATGGAAGGAGATGGAAGTTTCTGGGCTCTGGAGTTCCGTGCAGGCGGTCCGGGGTGCAGGGATTGTCACTGCACGGTGAATTATTTAAATGGAGAGCACGGAAAAGGGAACGGCGGCATCTGTCGCACATCCTTTTAAAGGCCCTCCAGCAGATGTGTTTACTCACCACCCGTACCAGCTAACTACTTAATGGGTCACCATCGGCAGCCAAGAGTTAATTAAGCAGGCCGTTTGCAAATGGCGGGCACGTAACATCGGTGTCAGCTCAGGTGCTATCAGGTGCGGCCGGCCTGTGACACCACATTGTGTTTGGCTGTCCTCAGGTCCAGAGAAAAGACCTGGACAAAAGCCAGCAGAAGCTTCGAAATGCTCAGAAACGGCAGCTTCTGTCAAAGAAGGTGATCTACAGCTTTGTGTGCAGTTTGAAGCAGTCGAAGTGTGGAATGACCTCGAGGACTGAAACCTTTCCTTCTTCAAGCCACCTTCAGTTATTTAAGTACGGAAATTAGGGGAGACAATGAATTGCCAGCTATGATCTAATGATTATGATCTAATTTATTTCATGCAAAATGGCCAAAAAAAAAAAAGCTTTTCCAGCTTCTAAAATCTATGAATGACTTGCTTTTATATTACAATCAGTGAATTCTTACTTTCTGCTCTGGGAGCACATTTCTGTCCTTTAACTGAGAAAAAATAACAATGACTGAATCCAAAATGAAATCAATTCGTAGTTCCTACATCTTTGCCAGTGTCCAAGGTCAAAGGTTTTTCAGCCCGTATAAATTCTGGTTCCACCTATAAACAAAATGCTGTGATGGAGTTTTTCCTGCGTGCGTCTGTGCTGATTATTTATGCAGTGATGTATAGGAGTGCATGTAAATTATGTGAGTTTAGATTGAAAATGACAGTGTTGATGATAAAGCAACAGATATCCGCTCCGTCTGAAAGAAAGAAATCCTGTTTCCATGAGCAGTTTGGGTTTTAAAAAGGAGCGGATTAACTGAGGTGAGGCTCACTGTAGTTACAGCATCACAATCTGGTCTGGAGCTGGAAGGCCTTCAGGAGCCAGCGGCACTCATAATCATACATTTTTGATTGGATTGCAGTCGTTCCATCTATAATGCGATCATCTGTTACGCTTCGGGATTATAAGAGATGCCGTTAAAATCAAACAATAGCAGCGCAGCAGGGAATAAACGCATGTTTGCACTGTTTTCACTGGCGTGTTTGTGGGCTGCGTGCATGCGCCGTTCTTCCCTGCGACACTGTGTACCGCGTCTTTACACCAGAGTTTAACATACAGCTAATTTACAGACTGAGGAGCTGTTTATTTGCACAAAAAGAGTTTTTAAAACTGAGCAGAAATATGCATGAAGAACTGAGACGAACGGAGACTTCAGTGCTTGAGGCAGATGATAGATTTCAACAAACGGAGAGCGCAGAGCAGCACAAAAGAAAGGTCATTTCTCCAGGAAAGGGAAACAAATTTTTTTGATCTTCTCTTGATGTTAGTAACGTAACTATGATGGAGAACCGTTAGAACCTTGAGCTGGATCACAAACACCAACATTTAGCACACGCCTTCTTTTCTTTGCTTCACTGGAACAATTTATAGGACAACATATTGAATCTATTTAGATGTTCCCATTTGTAGCTGCCGGTGTGATCCTGTCATTGAGGCTTCACACGTCTCCTGTTGTCATCGTGCCAAGATGAAAACATAAATGCATCTATAGAAACAGAAATGAGCCACATATATCATATGTTTCTGACAACATGCTTCCCGAGGATACTGCTGCATTTCCCACACGCGCATGAACAAAAGGGAACTTTCTCACCTGTAAATATTTTACAGGTTTATGACAAAAAAGGGAATATAGAGAAATATATATATAAGGTGTTTTAATGTCAGATTGTAACTTGAATAATATTAATTACCTTAAATTAAAAACCAGTTCTCGTGGTTAACCTCGCCATGATTATAACACCAACAGGTCCAGCTCAGGTCTCTGAGGGCTTTATCTCGAGGTTATGATGTCATCATTCTGCCTGGTAACCACCCGCCAATCAGCTAAATGGACCCATTTGTAGTTTTTATGCTCCTGAACGCATTATAAAACCATGGGAACATTTTCATTCCACAATCTTTCGACCGGCCGATGAATAAAGTAAACGATTCACGAGAAACGCCGTGTTACGAGCGCTGGCGTTGCATAGCAACCAGAGGACAACGTCCCTGTTGGCAACTGGAGTTTGATCATTCATGCGCGAGCTGGGAATTCTGTTTGTGTGTCTGAAAGGAAAAATGATTTCGGAATATCGGATTTTTAAATCACCAAATATCGGTATCAGTATCGGATTCTAATAATCACAAATGGAAAAATGAATTTAATTAATCATGAAATTATGTTTGTTATTATTTAACTGACAAACACTAAAACAGGAAGTTTAATCAGGCCGCGACTCACTAATTATTCCTCCTCAGTCATTAGGACTCATCCACATATTAAAAAGGTGTTTCAATAAAGAACACGCATAAAGTTATTTAAATCAGTTAAAAGAGAAAATTTTTACAAATGTGTGGCAATGAGATATTAAAATTTATGTTTTAATTCTATTAATACACCATAAAATCATTATAATGTCAGTAAAAATGATCTTTACCTTCTTTTAATGTAAACGAATAAAAACGTGAGTACGACTGAAAATGATTCAGAACACTCGAACATTATCTCTGACGTGTAAATATCAGTGTCAGCATTAATGGATTAAAAATAAAGATACTTACTGTCCGACTTCATAGAGCTTCGGGGCAGGACACAGCAAATAATCGTTACGCACGACGTTCGGCTTCTGATCTGGAACAAAAGCAGAAATGTTTCTTACAGGTCAAAGTTTAAACTTGCTGAGGATGGATCACATTTACTGTATCTGTTCATGAGCTTTAGTGTTCCTTCACACTAACCAGCTGAACACAAATGTGTCCTGTCAGGAAGCAAAAACCATCTTGAATCTGTTTCACCTGCTCAGGTGCAAAAGTAAAGGAGGTTTCTGTCACTTCACCAACTTCCAAGGTGCACGAGAAGATCAAGAGTCTAAAAAGTGAAAGTAAAAGAAGAGGCCTTCCAAAAACAGCGATTGTGCTTTCTCTATCCTCCTGACTGACTCCTCCCTAGTGCCCCTCCTGGTACCTGCAGCCCGTTAAGCTCGCACAGGAAGTTCAGCTCCTGCAGAACGGCACAGCCGGAGCCGGAGGACGTACCAGGAGCCTCAGCGCAGCAACCAGACAGGCATGTTCTCCTCTGAGTGAGGAGGAAGAGGAGGAGCACAAAATGACCTCCAGTCAAAGTCCTCCATGACTGCTGGCATTAGATTTGCTCTAAATCGGCTAAAAATCAGTGAGATTGTCACATTTTTGCTTAACTGTATAATTTCTTTGGTGTTTGAGATGTTGGGAGCAGCATGAGCACCAAAAAAACAAAAAAGCATAAAGAGATTATTGATAAAGGCCCGAACCATCCTCAATGACGGGGGGGGGGGACTCGGATTATTGCTGCTTTACTGCAGAGGCTCCAAGCAGTTTGATGATGGAGAAGACTGAAGCATCTGTTTCACATATGTGCTGCGTTCCATATCTGCCATCATACTTGTCCATAATTATAAGGTGCCCCACTGTTAAAAAGGTCTGGACTGAACACATGCAAAAGCCAGGAAGGGAATAAATAGCCCCAAGTGGGCGAATGTAAGACAGCCTAAACTGAGAAAGGACTAACAGGAAGACATCTGCTAATGGCCACTTCCTAAATCGGATGAATTTCTTTTTAAAAGGGAAAAAAATATGTTCCAAGTATTTTAGTCAAGTTGAAATGTTGAAAATCAAAAATAACTTGTCAAGGATGGAAGTGTTGTCATTGGCAGTCGCCGATCCCACAGATCCCACGGCCAAATGAGAGCTTTAAAAGATTGGCTCTAGGTGCCAAATCCCGTTTGCTTCCTAAAAAAAGGATTTCTTATCAGAACAGACTGCAAGCACAAAATAAGGAGTGCAGTGACCTGCTGCACGGCGCCCCCTTCCTTCTGGTGAATTCAGATCATTCAGATGAGTGAGATAACATGTCCAGGCCACCCTCTGAAGATCTGACATCTCAGCAGGACGAAGGAGAGGATTTCCTAACACATGCAGAATTCCATGTCCATGCTGCTGAGATTACATCCATACAATAAAAGACAACAAATCTTCCTTTGCTCGCTGTAAATCAGCATGTGAGATGCTTTCATAGAGCAGAGCAGTGGAGAAAGAGGGTGGAGGGTCTGTTACTGTAAGTTAGCAAATTTGTGGCTCTGGGGAACCTTTAATCAGATTGAAGTGTCCAATCTCAGGATGCAACGCACAAATACATTAAACACAATCTGCTGCACTTCAGTGCAGACTCACCACTCACTGCGTTTTCTGCAAAGATTCGAGGTCATTTTAGTGGAAGGAAAGAGCCCACAGTGCACATTGCTGCAAACTTATGCAAATTAGGATATATTTGATTTAATGCCTGTTTTTTTAAGGCATTTTTCACTCATACCCTAAAGAATAGACACCAGCCTTTCCAGCTTATTCCTGTCTATATTCTACAGCCTTTCCAGCATTTATCAAAATGGAGAAAAATTATTTAAAATCAGAAAATTCTTTTTCTGATTTATGGAGGGAAAAAAAGGAGATTTCCCAAATCCCCTCTTTAAAACTCTCTGACTTTAATCAGTGTTCCCATTCCTGCTCTGAGGTAACGCAGACAAAGTTTCACTTAGATATTTTTGAATCCTTTAAGAGGAAGTTTGGGAAACATTTTCATTGCAAAGAGCTCAGAAATCGGCGGTTTGTACAGGACAGCGCAACCATGTGACGGCGTCTTCATGAAGAAATAATAATTCTGCTATTTGTGGACATGCACACTTCCTCTTTGTGACTTTGGACCTTTGTGGTTTAGTCCTTTAAAGAGCATTAACACAACTTAGTTATTCCACCGTGAAAGTGTTTTTAAATGTGAGAATAACAGAAGTGAGCTTCCCAACAAAACGATATTCTGGAGTCGGGTCTGTCGGGTTTGTCGGCTCAGGGTCAGGGAGGAATGCTGCTGCAGGTCTTACAGTTTGAATCTGTTCAAATTCGAGCCCAATCTAATGGATGCAGCTGAACATCATCCGTGCAGATATTGTGTATTGAAGAGCATCAGTAACTGTGCTGAATGCTGCACACACACTGTTTCAGCTGGAAACATTTAAACATGTATGTGGCTTATTGCACACACCTCTGATTTACAGAGCAGCACGTTTCATTTCATTTAATAGTTTATTTAACAGGGACAGTGTACATTAATTAACATTGCTGTAAATGCACCAGAATTAGCCAAAAGGCGATTTTTCATCTGTTGTCCACAAGAATTATGTCCATTTGAAGCCTTTTCCTTTCTCAGCTGTTCTGAATGAGCATTTTTGAGTTCTGGCATTAACAGAATCACTGTGCGGTCCACATATACACACAGCTGTAATCGGGCTTTTCTCAACTTACTGAAGGTTTGCTGGTCAACTACGAAGCTGCAGACGACGCCTTCATTGTTGCGTCCAGAGGTGAAGCCGCTCCCTCTGAGGACAACATCGAAGGTCTCTGTGGAACGTACAACACACGGGAGAGAAACACAGAGCAGGAAATCTGAGGAAAATGACCCTGAAATATTTGAAAGTTTCTCAGGTTCAGTGTTTCTCCTGATGGGCTTTCATATAAGTGTCCATTACCAACGTCTGTGCAGACTCAGCACGGTCTGAATGATGTCATAGGTTCACTGTGTAAAAGAAGAAGAAGCTCCAGAAAGTTAAAGATCTACTTACGATTCACACAGACACTGGAGGGCTCCACACTCGTGATCTCTGTGCACGATCTCTTTAATATCTTGAGGATAAGGAGGGAGAATGAAATGGGTACATTACTGCTCGAGGGCTGAGAATAAATACATCAAGTCCCGGCCGTTATTGGCTCTGTCAAGTTTAGAAAACAGATTACGGTGCAACACCTGAGAAATGTCTTGCTCCTCATCTGGACCTGGAGGCTAAAGGAGAGCGCTGAATATCAGCGGTGAGGAGAACAGGAGGTAGAACAGCAGCTGTGTCAGCCTTTATGGGAAAATTATGCAAGACTATTACTGTTCCTCGGTTCGATTAAAAACCTCCGGGATCCTGCATTATCATATAAAGAGGCCTGTGTGAGCCCACTGTCACAGAGCCGCACGATCAGCCGTGATTCAATAAATCAACAAAGGACAAACTATGCAAATCCCAGAACACAGTCAGTAAAAAGAAGCATATTAACTGCAATATAGGACACTTGAACCTTTCATTTGATGTTGGGTTAAACTTCACTCTGAGAAGCGGAAGCCGGAAGTGTTTCCTGCAGCCTTATTAAATACGATGGTTTGATACGGAATTGTTAAAAGGTTGGAGATGACAGCTGGGCGGGAACAGGATCTGCTGCTGTTCCTCTGTGCCGCCGTTTTCCCGCTCTAATTACTTCCTTGGCAGTGCGATAGAAAAAAAGGAAAATAAAACACAACTGGCTGTTTGCCTCCCTAAGACAATGGGAAGACCCGGGAATTACAGTTGTTCCATCTACTGAAATTTCCCACTTTTGCAGATACAGAAATTTTGCACTTTTCAAGAAAATTTGGTGAATTGAGTAATTTGTTTGGGTTAGAAGATCCACAGAGTAGATCCTGAGTGTTTTGGAGATATTAAAATATAAGCCGCTCCTCAGATTAGAGGCCTCCGTTTGCTTCAGCTCAAACAGCAGCTATTCATTTCTCTGGGATCTAGTGACAAACATTATTTACGGGCTGCAGAGGGAAAAGGAGGCAGCCGTCCAAATACCCAAAGTCATCCAAATATCTCAGCCAGTGTTGTAACTGGCGGCGGTTTCTGAAAGGATGAGGCTGGTTTAATCACTTTGTGGAAATAATTAAGTGGAAAGGTTCGCGTGGCAATGAACTTTCTGTCAGATGCATTATTTTGCAGCACGAGGTAACAATTAATGCTGCAGAGTGTCCTGGTTCAGTAGCCTAGGAAGTTCGTGATAACACTTCAATTTGGGGCTTTCCCAAAAGGCCCGCAGCTCAGACAACAAAGGGCCGGAGCAGGAAAAATAAACGAGGGTGCAGAAACTTTGCTGAGCTTTTTCTCTGAGTTTTGTCATGCTGGTCACAGAGGCGGGTGCATCCTGCAGCAAAAGGCTGCACAGATGATCTCAAATCCTCAAAATCCAACAGAGAAGCAAGAAGGCCAACTAGTCAGGAATCCAGTATTACTAATCAGAGAGGAATGCTTCATTTGGATGCTGGAGGCGTCGCTGCACTCAGCTCCTCTGCAGAGGCGACTACACTCAGTTTCTGATTCAGGCTTTGAGACTCTTTGGCAAAAGCGTCACACAAAAATACACGTGTGCCTTTAACATGAACTCGTGAACAAAGCTCTCTTTCCCACACAATAAACAGATTACAAGAATTAATCTTAGCCTAATCTTCATTTTTAAATGGTCATGAGCTTCGTAGAGTTGACAATATTTCTGGACACAAGGACATCAGGATATTTTGTGTTCTCATCCTCAGCAATGATTTAACAACAATTACAGCTGTTTTTATTGAGCTGCGGCTGCAAATGCATGAGCGAGCCTGCAGCTGCAGTGATGTTTGGATTGGAAGTTATAGGTTTGATTAATTACAGTAAGTTTGCGTCTCCATCTGATCTTTGTTCTCCTCGTGTGGGTGTTTTGAGTCAAAGATGGAAAGCAGACCGTCCTCCATCAATCACAGCTCGGAGCTCTCTGCATCGAACAGAAACAGGTCGCACCCTTTGGCTTTGTGTCCTTCCAGCTGCGTGTCTGACATGCAGCTCCTCTTTGCCTGAACACTGCCGGCCTTGTCAGCTCTGAGGTGCTGGAAGTCCAGCTCGGGTCAGAGCGCTCTGCGGGGCTCAGATTCATATAAAAATGTTGCCATACGAACCCCCACCTCAAAGCTGCAGCAAATGGAAAGTGTAACTAAGTGTCTGGCAGAGATCGAGGAGGCTGCACGGGAAACCTCATTTAAGCAGTCTTACTCTCTGATGGCGGCTCGCTGATTACAGTGTCGCTCTGAGCATGTGTGTTTGGTGCTTATGGCAGCTTTTATTGTGAAAAATCACCTAAAGAAAGAAGAATGGACCGAAGCGCTGCTGCCGCGCTGTGACGTCTGACACAATAATCACAACACGCCGTGATCCGGATGCTGAACGGACAGTGACGACTTGTTCCCATCCCAGCGTGTAATTTGTGAGCGAGACATTTCCCTCTTTGTCTGCAGATATTTCCACAGACTTTTTCCAAACAGCAGGAAGTTCACTGAGGTTTTGCTCTAATTTGTGAGAAACGTCAGCGGAGTCAAAGGAAAGAACTTCATTGACTTGCTCAGCTAACAAACAAAGTGCACAATGTTAGCAGTGAACTCATTTCATAAATTAGGTCAAAGCCTCTAAAAGGTGACAAAGTGTCTGGATGTGGAGAGAAGAAATGAAGCTGCAAGCCGCAGCTTGTTAGTCCACTAGCTGCAAATCCACCTCACAAAGACACACAAAGACACAGCAGGCAAACTTACAGAATTGACGATGCCTTTGAGAGCGTGGAAGCCATCTTTGACAGGAAACACATGGTCTTTGGTGTCCGCAATTTCAGCAAGCTGTTGGTATCACGAAAGAAGGGAGTAAACAGGGAGCAGCGCTGATTTAACACAGCTTTCTTCATTTCTGCTTTCCTCTTTATGACTGAGCACTGCTTTCCTTTCATATTACGGGCAGGAGGAGACAAACAGATGGCTTGACTGTGGCAAACACTTTGCTCAACTACAAAAAAAAAAAATTGCCACACAAACTGGGAGCAATATTGCCATTGTTTTTGACTTATTCTCATCACAGGATGGTTACCAATGGTTACCGGGGACAGGCCACCATGTTGGAGGCGGGACAGTAAAAGCATCACTGACATTACAGGCGACGGTGCTCGACATCATTTTATTCACGAGCACAAACTGGAGCGAAACAATACAACAATACAAACTATGAAAATAGTGTGAACGCTGTGACGAGCCAATAGCTTCACAGCCAATGTAAAAAATGATGCTTCTGCTCCACAAATGCTCACAGGAAGCTCTGATAGTTATTCTCCTCCGGGCGCTTCATCCTCTCACGGCTGCACGACCCGGCAGGCCCGGCCACGTGGAGTGGGACTTTTTCCCTGCAGCAGCACTTCAGCTGTTTCCAACAAATGTTAGCAATCACTGCGCCGGCCTAATAACATACAACTGTTCCTCTACATGACTTTCTTTTACTGGGAATTACTTTATTTGTGATCAGACTGTTGGGATCACGTATTTGTGGAAAATAATTCATCTCAAAGTTATTCTAAAGATCAGGATTAGTTTTAATTTCCTCTCATTCATTAATGCTGTGAAACATAAAACACATGTTAACCAAAAAAAAAATAAAAAATTGAGTGCAGCTGATTTTTTGCCCCCTCTGATTTTTACAATGAAAAGAGAAACATGCCAAACAATAAAAATAAAAGTATAAATACTTTAACACGTTAATTTCGATTAATTAATGACAAAGATTTTAACGCATTAAAATCTTTGTAATCAATCACATTTTTTAAAAGTTCGGAGCCAGAACCTTTGTGTTCCCGTGTTTACAGCACGCCTGTAAATCTGACGCACAAACGACAACAACACATCCGCAAACAACAACGATGTGCGATGAAGCCGCTTCTCTTGGTCCACTGAGGGACAACTTTAGCTTTAAAAAACCTTCTGATGGGAAAAGACTGCTGTTGTAAACAGTAGTTGAAGCTACAAATGTGGGAGGAAACCGGAGTACCCGGAGAAAACTCACGTACACGGTGGCGCGGTGGTTAGCACTATGGTTAGCACTATGGTTAGCACTGCTGCCTCACAGTAACATCTGAAAGGCCTGGGTTCGATTCCACCTCGGCCTGGGCCTCTCTGTGTGGGTTTCCTCCCACATGTTCAAAGACATGGGGTTAATGTCCAAAATAAATATAATATAATGGTGTTATC
>VUQJ01011199.1:10806-24951 GCA_015108635.1 Andinoacara biseriatus
TTTCAGAGACTCAGTGAAAAAAAAAAAAAAGTAAAAAAGAAATCAAACCAAAGAACTTTTCCTGATATGTAAAGAAAACAATTTATAACAGAAAACTGTTAACTGTTGTATATGATGAATACACAAATGAATATTTTACAAAAAACTTAAGGTTAACTAACGAGCTTTTATGAAGGCGTCAGCCCGTTCTTACCTAACTCTTACAATTTAGCCTTTCACAAAAAGAAGGTTCAGAAAGTGGGTTTTGGGCCTCTGACAAAAGCTTCTAAGAGGATCTGGAGTTTCTGTGAACAGGAATGAACTCAACACAAAAGCAATAATCTTGCAATCCCACATTCACATAATAAAGAATTTGCATTCAAGAAGCCCAGCAGACAAGATTGAAATAAGTTGTGCCAAATGTCAGAGATACTTTGGAAAATATAACATGATCCTGCACGTAATGATTGTCTATATCTGAGAGCGCTGCCCTGAATGGTACGAACTGGACCACCGCCTACAGATGTGATCAATAACTTCAATCTATATGTTCACTAGTAATTCATCATTGAAACCCTCAAACCCAGTGTTCACGCTCATATTCACTTTATATTTGTTTAAAAGAATTTTCAATTAAACAGCAAAATTTAGCTTCATATTAATACAGCTTGCGTGAGCATTAGAGGCCCCTTGGATTCCTTGCGTCTGCTTTGTTAACCAGCGGCCAACAGAAGAACGGATTCACTTCTTTTTAAGCATGCAGTGTGTTAGAGGACCAGCACTGCTGCTTTCTTTGTTACCGCAAACTGCTTCCTGGATTCAATTTCCTTTAGAGAGTTAATTAATTTTCATATTTCCTTTGTGTTTCCCCGACACCAATGCTGGAATAAAGATCCAGGTGCTGTGAATTACTTTGTGCAAAGATGCTCACGCACAGTGTCTTCTTGCTTACACAACACCTCTTCACATTTTCTGTATAAGATCAGTTGTAGCTGACAATCATCCTGCCGTCTGTTCTGTGCACTGCGTGTGCCATTTTTGGCTCTTTGTGTGCAGCAGATTGGTGGTGTGAGAAGATGTGGAGGCTTTATTGGAATTGGGGGGGTTGGGAAGGTGCTGCAGTGACTCAATCCTCCTATAAAGACCCAGAGAACCAGAAGAGAATAGAGGAGTGAGTGGAGAGAAGAGGGGAGGAGAGGAGAAAGGGGGAAGGGGTAAAGATGGCGGTGACGAAAGGTTGAGAAGAAGGGGGCAGCTGGAAGGTTTGCAGAGGTGGAGGTTGGGGCAGTGGAGAGATGCAGCAGGTTTCAGAGGGAAGGGTGTGTGTTTGTGTGTGTGTGTGCGTGTGTGTGTGTGTGTGTGTGTGTTGGGGGAGGAGAGGCTGTCACAGCCGATGGGGGTATATATTATATTTTATGGCTACGGAGGGATGCATAAATCACAGTTTCATTAAACGGCTTTGGTCTCCGAATGCTAACTCCTCCCCCAGTTCCCACCCAAAGGGACATTCCTCGTTCTCTCTTCTGCATCTATCCTCCGTTCCTCAAAAGCAGCCACCCATCCTCCCTCATCACTCCATCTACCTTCTTCTTTTCCTCCACCCCCCTCCCTCCTCCCACTTTACAGGCTTTCCACCATTCTCTCATCCTTTCTGCCCTTGTCTCTATGAGCAGCCATCACCCATCCACTCAGTCTGTATGCAGGATGGCTGTAGCACAGTGAGGTCAAAGGTCAAAACAACAGGAATAACATCAACCACAAAAATCTGAGCCAATGTCAGGCTTAAAAAGAACAGAAAACAAGGAAGGAGAAACAGCTCTTTATTTAAATAAATAGGAAAAGAAGCACTACTCATTGTCTCTACTTAGGCGAGACAACACAAACCATGACAACAGATTTTTTTTTTTTCTATTTTTGTTTGTGTAAAATTCCCATGAATGATGTGAAGTTGGTTTTAGAAACACTTTTTTTTTTTTGGACAACTTAAAACAAAGATTTTCCTACAGGCTACAGATTATACAGCAACGACATCCTCTCCAACATATAAAAATACTATGACAAAACCAAATGCATTATAAGCTTATTATAATATATATTACAATCTGTTAGGTTGTTACTGTGTGTAGATGTACTGCAGTTATAACAATTATAACAATAAAAGCTACATTAGTTTAATTCAGATTCATGTCACACCTGGGCCTTCAATGTTAAAACTAATATTACACATCTTTTATTTTTAGTTTCACATCCATATAAATAACATGACATCATATATAAAAGCTACATTTTCTGTGCGGCATTTGTGCGGTGCATTCACTGACTCGGGGAAAAATTGGAGAGGGAGTGTTTGAGCTGAACACACACGCTGCATCGCTGGATAATGACGCTCATTACGACGGGATGACGTCCTGTCGTTGGAGGCATCTTATAATGACACACACACACACACACACACACACACACACAGATTTTTGTACTTCCAAACTTGTGAGGATCCTCCTTCTGTAAGCCCTTAAACTTAGTATCATAGGATTGCGTTAAAATTGCAATTCAGACACTTTTCACACATCAAATATGGAAATTCAACTTTTCAGTTGTGATTTTGCTTCAATGAATGATGTGAGGAAATGTCAGGATCAAGGTCAGGGTCAGGTTGTCAATCATTGTGTGCAGCTATGCATGAAAAGCAAAAACTAAACACAAACGCATAGCAGTGACACATTAAATTGCTTTGCAGGATTTTCTCAAAAATGTCTAATTCCGAAAGTTTCAGTCCATTCATTAAAAATTATTGTTATCAGGGAAGCAGAGCTGGAACAAGGAAATGATTCACCAAACTTCAAACATTTGTTTGAGGATTTGATACCTTTGTCATATATGAGTGGGCTTTGGGCTGTGGTAAATTATGAAAGTGATACTATTCTGACCAGTTTTAGGCAAATGATAATTAATTACTCAGCGAAAGAAGAAGGACGTCAGATATTAAACATTGTTATAGTAGTAGATGCAATGCTGCACAGACTTTTCAAATCAGCTGATCAAACTGCTTGTCAGGGAGTGTCAGGGAGTTTGGTCAAATAAAGCAAAAATGTAAATATGGCTTTAAAAAAGTAAATAATATTCTAAATGACAATTTATTCATTCACGTGTTTGTCACAGACTGCTACCAAAGCTCCTAGAGTTAATCTGCAGACCTAACCTGAACCCTGCCTAACAATGAATCAAGTCTAAACCCCCAAACAGCCCTTTAAACAAGCAACCTACAGACCAAACATCCTCACAAACAGAGAAGAACAAGAACACACACACACACACACACACACACACTCCTGCCAGTCTAAACTGTGAGGAAGTGAGTTTGGCCAGCAGCAAAGCGAGTGAATCCCGCCTGTGTGACGTTTCTGTCACCTTTAACCTTTAACCTTCAGACAGTGTACATGTCATCAGAGAGGAAGTGGAACAAGATGACAACTTGCCGTCAACATCGGCGTGTGGATTTAGGATTATAACATGGTTATGATCGACAGAATCTTCTTCTGATTATTTTATTTATACCACAATCGTCTGTGAGCTTCCTGCCATCTTTGCCACCTTTGCTACAAACGGGATTTGTTCATCAAGAGAAATATTTATTACTTATTATGACTCCTGGGGGGGGTGGGGAGTGGGACATATATTTAAACATGATTAATCTGATTTAATGCAAATGCAGTATTACTGTAATTCTGTGAAATTAACATCTTGTCTACACATAAATGTTGTGCAGTGTCCATAAAGCATGACGAGAAGAAGACACTGCCACGAAGCCCCAAAATATTTTTGACAAGATACATCTGAAGACCAAACACATTTATAGAGTTTATTACAAGAGAAAGAGAAGCACTTGGGTGAGCTACATACCCAAAGTACAAATAAAAGTCTGTTTTATTAACACTAGTATAAAGAAGTATTTAAAACCATGAGAAATGATGAAAAGTTTTAAAGGAAAGCTATTGCTAAGTGTGTGTAATGCTCCTGTTTGGTTTTTTTTTTTATCAATTTAGATTGGACCCTTAACACAATTAATGACCCAGACTGACCAGAACAAATGTGCACAGCCCTTATTAAAATATTAAATGACTGACCATGAAAAATTAAATTTTCCTAAATTAAGACTGCTATGAAAGCAGCGTTGATCTGACCGTAGAAGTGACTGAGCATCTATTTTTCTGAAATTAGTTTATCCTCCTTTCAGAAAATTTGGCTGCAAGCTGAAAAAAATCTGGCTTGGAGGATGATTTGTGCTGCTGAAAAAAACAAACAAAAACAGAGTAATTCTCTAATGCTCAGCTTTGAATGTAAAAGATTCTTTATTGTAAATGAGTCCCAGAATAATTAGTGCCGTTACTTCCTCCAACAAGTCCCTGTTTGCTGTTGCAGTGATGAAGGAACAAAGAGAAGGCGTACGGAGGCTTCTCACCACACAAGCATTACTAATGAGCTGGAGTTAGAGCAGGTTCTCCTACAGCAGGTGGAGAAGAGGAAGAGGAAGATGATGATGAGGTTGACTCGTTGATTTCATGTCTCGAGAGGGAAGAACTGTCTTATATTACAAAACCGCGTCTGAGCACAAAACATCAAAAACGTCTGTTTATCAGTGAGACAAATCCTACAGTGTGTGTAGCTCTTTAGCTTGGTGTGCGTGCTGTGTTTGAAACTATGTGTCTGGATGTGTGTGTGTGTGTGTGTGTGTGTGTGTGTGTGTCCGCGCGCACCACCAGTACTACACACACTCCTTGCAGCCGCATTCCACGGGCTTCTCCACGTCCTGCGTAAACGAGGTGCCGTCGTCGCATTCGAAGGCGAGCCGCCGGCGTCGGACCCTCAGAGGAGCGCAGCAGGAGGCAGCGGTGATGCCCGGCTTGGTTGTTGCTTGGCAGCGACCTTGACACTCAACCCAGGAAAAGGGTTTTGACGTCTGGCAGAGGACAGTGCCGCGCTGCAGCCGGTGGTAATCCCTAACTGGCTCGCCTCGACACGGGGACTCTGCGGGCGGTAGTACAGGCAGATGGATAAAAGAGGGGCCAACTGTGTTTGCTTAAAGTGAAGATGAAAAATGTCCGACCTCTTTGCATGATTAAACCTTTAAATTAAAAACTTAATGGGGAGGTAACCATGGAAAAGTAGGACTATTTTAAAGTGTAAGACACTTGTTGCCATCAAATTAAAACTCATGAATGCAAAAGACTGAAGAAAGGCTTCACTAACAATTCAGAAATCTGTACAATCACACAGAGCCTTGTTTATTAAGAGTATCACAGCCACAAAAAACATGCTGATTTAGCTCTTTGATGTCCTACATTATTAATAATAAGATGCATTTTGCATTCAGGGCTGTTGTCCTTACAGGTTCATTACAGAATAAAGGATTCAATTCCCCAAATCCATACAGATTTAAACCAGACAAAACAAAAGAGCTGTGACAGACTTGCAGACAGTGAAATCAAGCGGTACTCCAGTAAATAAAGACGACACTTGTCTGGTTCCGAATAGAAGTACAGAAATCTACAGGAAAACGACCCATCCACACCTCTCTGATGAGTTTATGATCTCAGTTGCAAGTTTCAAGTCTCAGCAATTACACTCATTTTATAAATTATGATCCACATTAGAATCTAAATAGAAGATAAAGCAGGTTGTCATAACCACACCACTCCTGTCAGGTCCAGTTTCCAAAAAAGGCAAGATGATGAATGCCAAGATACTCAGCTCGGTGCTCAAATGTGGAACCTTACTAACCAATGGATGATGGCTGCACCCTTCGTTCATATACAGTTTTTTACTACACTGAGCATCTTCTGAAAACATCAATTTTATAAGCTTTATCTTTAAGCCTTTTTTTGCAGGAGAGAGCAGGAAAGGGCCTGGTGTGGACTTAACTTTTATCACATATATATCACTTAAGATGGCAGTAATTTCTTAAATGCATGAACGTCTCAGCACTCACCACTAACTGTGATTTCCAGTACTGATCGCTCATCCTGACTCACCGATATCACAGCTCTCGCCGGTGTACCCCTGATCACAGACGCAGCTTTCTCCATCCTTTGTCTTCTGACACTGGCCATGCAGACACTGTAGACCCCGGCATGAGCCTGCTGGCTGCTTTTGGAGGTTACACAGCGCACCGTGATATCCTTCCTCACAGTCGCAGCGGTACGTTTGTGGATCCAGCACCACGCACACACCCTTCATACACCTGTAAGTATAAAAAGGAGAAGGGGAGAAGAGAATGAGGATTACAAGGGGGTTTATGAATGTGACAGCAACCCTTTGAAGTAATGAATGATGACACATCCTTGCGCTAAACACCCGACATCTGAAATCTTTAATGGCAGAATAAGCACTGCTCACTTGCTGCTTTCACATGGGTTAGCACCAGCTGCTAGAGTGACAACATCTACTCTAGTGAGGCCTCCTGTTATTGGCTGGTCACAGTGTTGTCCTGTCCAACCTTGCTGGCAGTGGCACTGAGGGCCCTGTGAGAGAAGACATCTGTGCTTTACTCTAACATACAAATGAACAATGCACATCATCTCAGTAATACTCTTGGATGCATAATCAATCACCCGGAGCAAGTGAGAGCTAGCAACACATCCAGGCAAACAGGACATAAAAAATATGTGGAAACCAGACTGTGACACTTTGACGGCAGTGTTTATAAATTATACATTTGTCTCCTAATTTATGTAAAATTGTGCTTTAATTTAACATCCATGTCATTATTGTGTTTGCAAGAGGTTTCACTGCTGACAGCATGTTGCTACCTGTGCGCCGTTGGGTTGGCAGATGCCATGCAGGCAGTAGAGTTTGCGGCAGGCTTGACAGCCCGGCACCACCCCCAGCTTCATGTGGCTGCGGGTGAAATCCTGCAGCTCGTGGTTGATGTAAAGGTTCCTGATGCAGCCGTGGAAACTTGACGTGTTGAGGGTCTGAGAGGAGAGACCCAGATTGGCAGGCATCACTTCCTCAGGCATACCTGGACACACAGAAAATCAACTGCTTTTGTCAGAATATTCCATGAAATTCTAAAGCGTGAGTCCAAAGGTTCATGTCAGAACTGAGGTGTAAAGCCTCCCTACCTCCCACATACAGAGGGGCCTCCCCTGTTGCTGGCTGACTTCCTCCCTGACTGTCCAGTGTTGTTGGCTCTCCTCCATCCACTGACAGGTTCACCATCCGATTAAAGGTCACCAGCTCTACTGTGTGGAAGTGCCCATCGTTGACAGTCTCTGCGCTGTTCGTGGAGGAGGTAACAACATTGTTTTATGTTTTAGGCAGTTTTAAGTTTGTATGTTTGCACATACAAAACTGCCATGAACTAAAAGAGGCCACACGTTAAAGAGTTATGAGTTAATGGTTATTGTTTTCAAACCATGTCTTGTTATACAGACGCATATAAGACAATGCCCTTTGCTACTTTTATATATATATATATCTCAACCATCATTGCTTCTGCTGAATGAATGTCTAAATGATCCAGTTTGCATCAAGTGCTGTTAGACACCAACAATTCGTTTTCTTTGTCTCTAATTTTAGTCACTTGTTAAATTATTTTTCTCACTGTTCCTCTCTTTTCAAGTCTTTATCTGTTTTTCACATCTTTGTCCCAGAGCCCTCTTCTCTGCAGCTGCACATCGCACAAATATCCCCAAAGAGTGTGTGTGTGTGTGTGCGGGCGTGTGAGAGGCTGCCAGCTGGCTGTGCCTCCTCCTCCTCCTCAACAATGAACCATGCAAACATTTAAGCACTTGATACCTGATCAAGTAGTCTCTCAACCATAAAGTGTCCTCTGTGATTAAATCAGAAAACCCACAAGACCGATGTTATGTGTCTGCATTCCCAAATAACGCAGGACTTTCTCTGAGCAACAACACAGATTGTGCGCTAACAAGCACCGAGCTCGGTTGCCGAGCTGCGGTGAGCCGAGAGGCTGATGAGGGCCTGATAGGAGCCCGGTGGGTTACTCGGCTCAACAAACTCTCAGCTTTTGAAATCTGGTGATGAGATCACGCTAATCAACCTGCAGCAGCTGGCTGGAGTCAGATGGTTAAGTGTGATGTTAAACATGTTAAGCAGGTCAGCTTCAGCAGGTGGCAATCGTGACCCTCACACTGTATAACTTCACTACTTAGTCTGAATCAGCACCTGCATTTTTCTCTCCTAGTGCACATTTATTCAATGCCTTTATGAGATTTGAATGGATGGCTTTTTTTTATTTCAGGGCATTAAAAATTTCCTTCACCTTAGCATACACCCAAGCTTGATTTGCACTTTCCCAGAAATTCAGAGCAGCCGGCCTGAAAACTGTGCCCAGTGTTGCCCCACAGTATTGTATTTATTTCAGATTTACTGCCTCGTTGTTGGTCCCTGCCGTGCCACTGAATTTAATAAAATGCCGCTTGCTCTTAGCCTGTTAGATCAACTGGACACCATCAAGGATACATTATTTTTAGTATCAAATTCTCTCTTTATGATTCATTTGAAAATGTTACAGCCACAAATGACAGACTGTAAAACGGAAGGGGGATTTAGTTTACTATTGTTTTAAATATGCAATAGGCAAAATAGATGGATAGTTTAAAACACTCAATACTGAGTCATGCAAATGAAATTGAGTGACATCCCATTCTTAATCTTTGCAGCTATAACAGCTTCAACTCTTCTGGGAAGGCTTTCCACGAGGTTTAGGAGAATTTATGGGAATTTTTTTTACCATTCTTCCAAAAGCTTTACACCACTGCATCCAGTGCTTTGCGTTGTGCTTGGTGATGTAAGGCTTAGATGCAACTGCTTGGCCAATGAAACCCATGAAGCCCTCTATGCACTGCTAATCTGAAGGCCACATGAAGGTTTCGAGGTCTGTAGCGATTGACTCTGCAGAAAGTTGGTGACCTCTGCACACTGTGCACCCCAGCATCTGCTGATCCTGCTCAGTCAGTTTACATGACATACCACATGATGGCCAAGTTGCTGTCATTTTCAATTGCTTCCACTTTGTTATAATATTTGTTTTATTTATTGACAAGGTAATTTCACGACACGTGGAGTCCTATCACGGTGCCACGATGGAATTCACTGAGCTCCTGAGAGCGAGCCATTCTTTCACAAATGTTTGTGGCAGCAGTCTGCATGCCTAGGTGTTTGGATGGATGAGTGAATGCAATAAAGTGTAGCTCTGCTTAGTAAACTTTTTTTATAGTACAGTCTATGATTCTGACCTCTTCTTGGTCATGGTGAAGGGGGTCAATGAATTAAACTGCAACAACAAACAAAAGAACAGCTGAAGCTCTTGGCAAGTGACTTTTGGAGAGCTGGATGGACACGAAAGCCTGCCAGCCAAACACCTCTCGTCCCCATCCGCACTACCTAGCCAGCTGCATGAGGCAACACTGAGGACTGCAGGTACAGTCTGTCCAAATGGATGATTTCTATGCTGTAGTCTGGCAATGTAAATGCAAACATTGGTTGCTCTGATGTCAGTGTGCCCATAAAAATGCAGGAAAGCCATGCTAAAAAAAACAGAAGTGGAACCACTTAAGATCCATAGCTGCTATTAGGTGCTAAATAAGGTATTCTACACACTGCACCTTTGGAATATTGTGAAACTGTCTTTCAGTACACCAGTAATAGGGAAATGTGAATGAAAAAGAGTCTAGTTTCAAGTTATACTCCTGATTTTGTTTGTTTTTTTGTTTGCACGCTAAACGCAGCGTTCGCTGGGAAACAAACTCTTGACACTGTGCTTGGAATACAGCGCCATGCTTTCCTAAAAGTTTCCTTAACATATCTACACTGCTCAAAAAAATTAAAGAAACCCTTTGAAAACATTAGATTTCAATGGTAAAAAAAAAAAAATCATACCGATATCTACTCTGATGTAGGTAATATGTTTGGAAAGTGCAGAGGGCCGAATTCAAAGACACCCCAAAGATCAAAGTGAAAAAATGATGCTGCAGGCTTGTTAATTTTGCTAAAATGTCACTGGAGCAGCTCAGAATGGCAGATTATATCCAAGTCTGACAACATTGGGGCATGCTCCTAATGAGACAGTCTGTCTGTGTCGGATGGGCCCAAAAACGATGTTCCAGAGGTGTCAATTCCTTCATCCTCCAGGAACTGCCTGCATCCTCTCGCCACATGAGGCCGGGTATTGTCGTGCACCAGGAGGAACTCAGGACCCACTGCTCCAGCGTAGGGTCTGACAACGGGTCCAAGGATTTCATCCTGATACCTGATGGTAGTCAGGGTGCCGTTGCCTAGCCTGTAGAGGTCTGTGCGTCCCTCCAGGCAGCATAACCACGGCTTCTCCAGATCCTTTCACATCTGTGAAAAGCACAGGGTGCCAGTGGTGGACCTGCCAATTCCGGTATTCTCTGGTAAATGCCCATCAGGCTCCACGGTACTGGGCAGTGAGCACAGGGCCCATTAGAGGACATCAGGTCCTCAGGCCACCTCATGAAGTCTGTTTCTGGTTGTTTGGTCAGAGACATTCACACTCGAGGACGTTCTGCAGCTCTGGCAGTGCTCATCTTGTTTCAGTGATAAAAACTCTGTGTGTGTTTACCTGTAGATAGCAGTGGCAGGCTGGTTTCCAGGGTCGTACGTGACCCTGACATGACCCTGATGGAGCTCCACAGCGATTGGCTCATTGTCCCCGTTATAGAGCAAGATGCCATTTTCCTCTGCTGTTGACACCTAACACACACACACACACACACACACACAAAGGTCTGTGTGAGTGTCTGAACTTGCTACTGCTGAAATGGATTTCTAACACTCTTCAGTGTCTGTCACCTAGCTTATGCTCGCGTGTGGGCTTGTGAGCATGTTCTCACCTGTAGTGTGATGTTGGTCTGAGGCCAGTTTTTGACATCTTGAAGTTGAACATAAGAATCTCTGTCAACAAAGTTGACACTGACAAGCTTCTCGCAGCTCTGACCCTCAAAGCCCGGGAGACACTGACACACCGCAGTCCCGAGCTTTTCCTCACAGGGGGCACCGTTCTGACACTGAGCAAGTTGGCAAGGCAGCGGGGCAGGAAGGGCCACCTCACAAAACTCACCACTGAGGTGGAAAAAGAGGTCATCAGACACAACATACAAAAAAATGTATTGATTCCACTTCTTATCATGATCCCCAAATAATCAAATTCCCATTTTCAGACTTCTGTATTGTTAACGTGGTAAAGGAAACTCATTGTACCCAGTTTCCCTCGATCAGCATTACAGAGTTAGCTGTTTTTTTAAGGTTGCCAGTATTCCAACTTTCCCCAGTGTTGCCAGTACCTGTATCCCTGTGGACAAACACAACTGTAGCTGTCCAGATGGTCGACACATCGGGCTCCATTCTGACACCGATGATCCACACACTCGTTATAATCTATACCACAATCTGGCCCCACCCAACCTGGGATACAGACACACCTGGAACACACAAATATCCAGAAATACCGCACAACACCAGGTGTTGGATTTGGGGAAGTCAGCAGAGACATTCGGAAGCTTTCACATTGTATATGTTTATCTGCACGCGTCTGTATTTTCTGTCTCATCTGGGATCCCAAATTTAGCAGAGTCTGACAGTGTTGAAGTGAAGTGTTTGTGTGTGTGTGTGTGTGTGCACTGTCACCTGGGGCCGGTAGGAGTGCTGATGCAGGTGGATTGATGCTGACAGGGGTTTCTACCTGGAGAGCAAACACCTTCCTCTTCTTCACACAGCAGACCTGAAAGTGAAGAATTATGTGAAGCAGTTTGTACATTATATGTTATTATAATGGATCAGCTATGGGCCGTTTTCCAGGTCATGAACAGTTTTTAAAGTGTACTGAATATTCAACTCATTCACTTGGAGGGACGGAGAGGATGCTGGTGTTGTACCTATGTAGTTTGGAGGACACCAGCAGGTGTAGTTGCCAACTCCATCCACACAGGTGGCGCCGTTCTCACAACCATGGTCCTCACAGTCATCCACGTTCACTTCGCAAAAAGTGCCATGGAAACCAAAAGCACATGCACAGCTAAAAAAAAAAAGAAGAGGGAACTTTACTGTGAAAATTAAACATTTCAATAAAATAATATATTTCTATGTGCTAAATGCATTAATGTGCAAATACCGCTAGTTATTAGCATGGTATATAGTATATATTAATGTTAGCTTATCAACATGCTTGCTGTACGTTATTAGAGAACATCTCACATAATCAGTGTGCGTGTTTTAATTGCTCTTCAAATATTTAGTAATAATTCATAAAGAGTACATTAGCAGAATCAAATCCGCATCTACGTATGAAACACTAAATGCAATAAGTGCCATTTTATTCAGACACTTTATCAAAACTGTGTTTGTAAAGATAAAAATAAAATGTTGGCTTTTTTGCCTAGATGCAGGTTTGAATAATAATAATAATAATAATACAATAATAATAAAGTAACAAAAAAAAAAATATATGTATATAAAAAAAGCTCAAGATCTTCCTGACAGTACAGTTAGAAAAAGAGTCAAGTACAGCTTCGTTTTAAATGCTTCTTCTCTCTAAAAAATGTGACAGCATGCTTCGGTTTGCCAAGTCAGATCTGAGAAAACAGCCCATAAGACAATGTCCTTTGGACAGATGAGATCTAAGCGATTTTTGGCCATAATACACATTTGTTGAAAACCAAACAAAGCATATCAGCACGAACACCTCAAAGCAGCTGTCAGGCAGAGCGGCAACGGGCTGGCTGTGCTTAAAGGAATGCCTGCAAACCTCAATGAACTGAAGCAACATTGGAAAGAAGAGCGTGCCAAATTCCTCCACAAAGATGTTAAAAGTTATGCAGAAAATCAACACAACAACTTTTTGCTGCTAAAGGTGATTGTACAAGATAATAAAGAAATAAGTTTTTCACAGGACTGCACAGAGTCATGTGGAAATTTTCTTTTTCGCATGACTTTAATTTGCCAACATCGTAATGTTAGCATGGTGCGCGTATAGTATAGTTGATGTCAGACATTCTTTACAGAATGATGTCTCAGACAAAAGCTGCCATTATTAAAAGCCTGCTCGCATCCCTGCAGACTAAAGCCTGCCAGTAAAAATAACTTTTGGACTACGGCACTGTGTAATAAATAAAGTTAAAGATGAATTTCATTTATAGAGTTTACATTTTCTATAAATATCATGACAATATCTTTATAGTGAGTTCTTTGTGTAGTGAAGATAAGATGTCAAACTGAAAGAAAATGAAGAGAAATGTCAGGCAGACAAAGTAGCTCAACTGAAGAAGAAAACACACACACTGGCTGTCTTTTATTTTCTTTGCCTTAAAAAGGCTGCTTTGAGGATTACGAGATTTTGCACATGCAGGCTTAATACTGGAACATCAAATATCATCCATCCGTCCATCCAGATCCATCCATCCATCCATCCATCCATACAGAGCAAATCTGTTGTTGGCTTTGAGAACTGCTAATTTCACCAATCCCATATCTGTAAGTCTTGTTTACCTGAATCCTCGGGTCTGCTCATCCGTCAGGCACGTTCCTCCATTAGTGCAGGGGTTACTGATGCAGGCATCCACTGGAGTCTCGCAGTGTTTACCCTAAAGACCACACATATGCATGCAAAGTGAATAGACAGCATATTTTTTGATGAGTATATGCAAGTATATCAGGCCAAGCTGAGTAACCTGATGGGATTATAAGAGATAGATGTGATCTCAAAACAATCGCTGACTACACGCAAACACAGAAAATATTGGATCAGTGGCTTTAACCATCAGATCCAGCTCTGTAAATGTATTACTGTGGGACTGCTGGAGCTCAAGCTTTAGAAAACAAGACATTGTCACTAAAAAGATCACGCAAAACTCTCTGCAACACACACACAAACACACGCACGCACACGTACACATAGTTGCATACCGTGAAGCCAGACTTGCAGATACAGGTGTACTGTTGCGTGTGGTGGACTTTGCAGACGCCCTGGTTCTGGCAGGGGGAGGACACACATGGACTGCATTTGGCCTGAACAGACGCCTCCACTGGACCTGATTTCACACAAACACACACAGGTCTGTGAAATCTGTACAGGTGAGACAGATATGACAATCACAGGCATGAAACACTAAATTCAGAAACAAAACT
>VUQJ01011201.1:21137-32248 GCA_015108635.1 Andinoacara biseriatus
AGGAAGCAAGTCCGCCCAAACTGCGAACCTGTCTGCAAAAAGAATAAGCTTAACCTCACATAAACATGACAGAATCACACAGGGCATGCATTTTACTTTGAAGTGTGCTCCAGGATTCACATAAGCAAGCTGAGATAAATTATTTGGATAATTACACTATGACATATTTAAAACAGACAATCAGGAGGGCCTTTGCACAAAAGATGATCATTTTTAGATTCCAGAACATACTTGAGCAGATGTTTTCTCTTCACTGATGTCTAACCTAAACATGTATTAGCACTGCATGCTGGGTTTTTTTTTTTCTTTTGAGAGTGACTGAGCATATCAGCTCAAATAATATCTAACATGTTTTGTTTCTCATTTTGTATGATTTGTTTTTTTTTTTTTTATATGCATGCACCTTGAAAACCATTTATTATTTGATTGTATGTATAGAGACTGTAGTCCTCAGGTTGTGTAGAAACGCTCTATATTTATACTGTACAAGATGCATTAGTGTTTTAGTACAATAGAAGCATAGCAAGGTGGACTTCTTTTAAAATGCCTTTTTCTTTTGTTTCTTACCAAAGGACCATGGGAAATGTAAATTAGAAATATTACAAAAAATGTATATTGAATGAAGTGGGTTATTAATTAATTAAATCTTTGAGTAAATACGCACAAAGGGGAGACCATCGGGGGTAAATAATGAAGGTTCTGCACCTACGCAAACGTTCATTTAACCTGTGAACCACAAGGTTATTTCTGTTAGAAATGACGTTAACACACACTTACACACACACACACACATATACACACCAGCCTGGAGGAGGGATGATTTATGTGGAAAGATCCATCTTCATCATCTTGCCTCTCACCTTGGTCTCCATCAGTGTTAATTAAAGGAAGGTCAGTGTCACCCTCCTTGCTCCCCCCAAACCAACCCTCTTTTACATAATAAATCACTCCAGACACACAAAGGGGCTGTTGACACAAACAGAATGCTCATAGCTAACTAGCTAACTGCAGTTCGTTGGGCTGAGGAGTCAATTCAAAGCATGCCATAAATAATACTGAATGTCACAGTGCTGTGTCTTTGTCTGGGAACAAAAGCGTAGAAGACAAGGACAGGTTGTTCTGGGACAAAAATTAATACTGAGACATACACAATATGTATAATATAAAACATACACATACCAAAATTAAATACAAAGAAACAACAATAAATTGTACGTGATTTTGAAATCACTGTGCTGTATAATACAGCTGTTTGTTTTTAATTCATTCATTTTTTTAATGCTAAATTGTTTTTTGTTTGTTTTTGTTTTGTTTTTTCAACTTTTCATTATTGGTTGGTCCAAAGCCATATCTGAAATTCTGTTTAAGACTTTGTGGTAGGTTGTAACAGTATATCAACAAGTTTATGTAAAACCATCCATGACAAAAAACAATAAAACCCCAGACTTGTTATTATGTGGGTTACTTGCCGCATGTGCTTCCTTTCTTTATCCTCCCAGAAAAAGAGTGTGCATGTGAGGATAACTTAAAAGCAAATATCCATTGGAATGAATACACCACCCACCCTAAAACAGTACATCAGTTTGTGACAGAGCTTTGGTCAGCCTCACATTGTTTACACTATTACTTTCTTGGAATCAATTTTCCTCCCCAAAAAGAAACAAGAAACATATGCTTTGTATTGTGTACAATTTCCTACAGTAGGTTTTCTAGGTTACTGTCAGACTTGCATAATGAGGGCCATGGTGCTGCAGAGTTCCCCTCTTATCACAAACTAGCATGCATGGCCCTGCTGCTCTCTCCTCAGTCATCAAGCAATTGATGTAATTGAACCAGCCCTTTGCTGTCAAGCAAGCAGCGCAGCTCAATAGCATATGCTCTGAACACTCTGGACAATGAGAGCCACGCAGCCGGGCAGGAAGGCAGACTGGGTTGCTGCTGTTCTGTCAATAAATTTCAATTCCACTAATTGTCCAGAATTCATTAACGGAGCCTTTGAGACAACGTGGTTCTATGGAAAACAACACAATAACATGAGAGAAAGAAGCCTGGTATTCGGTGCATTTAAATTGTGAACCGTTGTTTTGCATTCACTGGTTGGTGTGTGAGTAGATGCAGTAAATGCTGAGAGTGTGCTGGGAGTGTACTTTGCTTTGGAATAGAATTGTTAATTAGGGAGTGACAGTGGAAGAAGGACAGCATAGAAAGCAATAAATAACATATACAGTATTTAAATGTTTTACATTTGAAGCATTAATTATCCTGTTTTAGAATATATTTGAAAAAAATCAATTCATATACTGTCTCTATTATTTTTTTATTTTTTTTTTAGATCTGATTGGTTCATTATAGGATTTGTTTCTATAAAAAAAAATATTTTCTATTTTGAAAACGTGCTTCAGAGAAGTAGTGCACCTGCGAAATTCTCCAGTGGCATTTATACACATGCACATGCTTTTCTGTAATGTTTTATTCCTAAACTGTATGTTTTGTAGTGTGATTCCAGTATTCTAATCTAAAATA
This sequence comes from Andinoacara biseriatus, assembly GCA_015108635.1. Classification (NCBI taxonomy): domain Eukaryota; kingdom Metazoa; phylum Chordata; class Actinopteri; order Cichliformes; family Cichlidae; genus Andinoacara; species Andinoacara biseriatus. The sequence continues at coordinate 23,661 of VUQJ01011201.1, forward strand.
GTATTCATTATATGGTTAAAATGGTTTTTCGTTAAGGTAGAAACTGTTACTTGATTTGAATTTATCCTAAACAGTGTGTGTCAGTCTTGACAGGAACCAACATTTGACTTATGGTTACATTGTCACCCTGACTATATAAAAGTGGAGCTAATTATGGGAGTCCCCTCGCTACATCATCTGAAGTCAGGATAACAACAACAATAAACAACAATAACTTTATTCTCCTCTGTTTTTCCCCTTCCTCTGATATGGGCTGGCCTTGGTTTCTCAGAGTCCTTGTCGCCCTCCAACAAAGCCCTCAAACGTCCCATGTATCTGCTTAAGTGACCAGCCAGGGTTCAAGGGTCACCAGGAGCTGCCACTTCCCCTGTCACAGGAAACAAGCAGCAGGAAGGCGAAAGGAGAAAGATTGGTGGGGAGGGAGGGAAAGGTGGAGAAGAAGGAGGGAGGTGGTATTAAAAGCAGAACAATGACAAGGAGGTGCCTGGAATTAGTGCTCTTTTTTCTGTCTCTTACACACTTACACATGCGCATACACAAAGATACACACTCATTGTAGGGCAGAGGTTTAAGGTGGATAATAGCTGTGACAGGGAAATGGTTTAAAAGCCGTTCATTAAACTATGTAGGTTGAAAATTAAAGGGTCTTAGAAAAATTACAGTTTTTACAGATATTGTACCAGTATAAGGTGTAGTCAGATTTCCACAAAATGCAATATTATGTGCAACTACCTCTCATGGAAATGCACACACACTTCTTCACACACATATAAGGTCCCAGTGAGAGCAGGGTTCTGGTCGAGTAAGCATGGAGCCTTTGCTGCTGTTGAGCCCTGCGCTGCGCTGCTACTCAGGAGGGATCACTAGATCACATTATCAATCATATAGTGCTGTACAATCAAACAAGCAGTATACTGCGTGTGTCTGTGTATTGCAGTCAGTCTTCTTTCTTTGGCTTATAATGTGTGATTATTTGTATGTGTTCCAGGAGCTCTTCCAGTAAGCTCCCAAATCTTCCATGTGCACTTCAAGGGGCTTCCTGATAAATCAATTTCAGGGTACACTCGGTATGCTAATGTTATGTATGTTTAATCGCAACGATATAACTGCAGTAAAAACTGCGCAAAGCACTGTTGTTCTTTCCGGAGATTTAATATAAGACAGCACATAAACCACCTTCCAGTTTTTCAAACACGTGTGCACTGTGGTGCAAACTTTCAACTCTGTGCAGTGGGTTTTTTTTTCTGCAGAACCACTGATTCTCTTAGCGGGTACCAAAACACCACTTAGAGTGGCAACACTGTCATCTCTTTATTCGCAAAAGAGCATAAGCGCGGTTCCATGAAATGAAAATAACTATTATCAAGAAGCTTCCGCATGTGCAGGCTGCCACAGCAAAAAACGGTCCTTTGTGAGAGCTGAAGCTGACACATACATACTGGATGTGAGTGCAGTTATAAAAGTTCTTCAAAATGCTATATACCTAGTTATTTTGAAGGCCATCCTGTCATTATGTTTGATGTTGGTGCACGCTCCTCTTTTACCCGTCAAGCTTATTTGCCTTTTGTTTCACACAGAGCAAAGTGAGCTGGTGCCTAGGCCAAGCAGGCATGGATATAAAGAGAAAGACAGAGATTTTGAATGTGCGGGCTCACAGAGTCAGAAGGTTTTCCTTAATTGACGGTAATTTAAAATAGAGAACATCTTGTAATGATAAAATGTACCCACTCTCCACATGTGCGCACAATATCCCAATAAATTACATCCTTTGAAATCTCTTTGAGAAAACCATACACACAATTTTAAATATAACAAGCAGTCGAGCCAAGAATAATATTTGTTGTTCTGGACAGTCTGTAAATGGAGTTTCAGGCATGAAAAATACTTCTATGTTTTTTAGTTTGTTTGTTTTTTTATTTAAGAAAAACTTAAAATATTTTTTAAAAATCACACATTTCTAATATATATATATATATATATATATATATAATTTAAATAATCACAACAATATAAAAAATATCTAAACATATTAAGTTAATAGGTTTTATTTAGGTTAAGAAAGCAGATATTTTTTAATATTATTAAAACATTAGGAAATTAGAACCACATGTTAACTACATGTTTTTTGATAGAAATCTCCTAATTATTCTGCTAAAACACCTCATCCTACACTCTATATCCACTGTCCGAGCACTGATTGTAGTAATGGGATTTTATTATATCTTTTATCTTTTTATGCTCCATCTTGAATCTGACATCAAAATAACGTAAAAATTAATAAATTAACCGTGACCATCAATCCCACATCAAGTGTGGCTGGTGGGATATTTCCACTCTCATTGTTATGCATTTATCACTGGTTATTTGCACTAATAGAAAAAAAACTGAATAATTAATTAATTAGTTCATACAAACAATGACACAAACCTACTGTTCATACACTGTGGTAAAGATAAACTACATTAGCCTCTAAATTATTAGGAACCTTACTGTTATCTTCCTTTTATCGAAAACAGACGCCCCTTTTAAACTATAGATTCTAAGGAAGAAGGTAAGGCAAAACTTTTACATCGTTCTCTTTGTTAAACCCGAGCAAAACACGCACCAGGCATGTGTGTTTACCCAAAACCTTGAGACTGCACTGCCCTCAAATGGCACAATGAGGTCAATGCACACAACTCTTTCATCCCTCTCTCTCTCTCTCTCTCCCCTTATAACTGCTGCAGGACAAAGGAGCATTAATTAAGAAGCAACCATGAGCAGCCAAGGAGTTTAATGCACACAGACGAAACACACTTATACGTGCACATAGATACACACACACACACACACACACACACACACTGCAGTGACTCACAGCTATTCTTCCCTATTCTCCACAGCTTCTGATAACTGTGAAATTCACTCCCTATGCACAAAGACCGGGGAGGAAAATAATTTCAGTAATCGAGCTAATGGGTTTAAGTGAGACTGAAGAGCAGCCAAGAGCAGCTAAAGAGGAGAAGAAGGAGGGGAAGAGTCAGGGGCACGGAAAAGGCATGGTTGTGTGCACAGGCTTGAAGAAAAGAAGAAGACAGTGAGTGGAAAAAAGAAAAAGAAATGCAGAGTGTCTTTTGTATTGTTCATGATTAGATTGCTGAAGAACAGAAGGGAATGCTCATATTCTCCTCACTGCCATGATACAGTAGCTGATAAGAGTCACTCTGTGCGCACAATGGGAGGATTTGGAATGGTGGTTAATTTAATTGATAAAACCAAACAATGGCATAATGCTTGCAGGCCGATTACTTTTCTTTTTGTGTAATCGCCATAAAGGAAGTTAAACAAAGAAAAGTGAGGCTTCCCAGGCAATCTCTGACGATTGTGAGTTCCTGAATGAATGCACACACATAAACACAAATCTGCACTTAGAACAAACGGCCTCTTAGTACAAGAGGAGAAATGCAGGTTTCTCCTATTCACACCGCACTGTTATTTACAGCACAGCACATGAAGTGTTTTATGACTTTTCGTACAGTTTATATTGGACTTGTAAGCACTTTATAGCAATAAAAATGAAAACAGATTAATAACGTAAAAAAAAAAAAAAAATTTTTTTTGCTTAAAAAATAATTTACAGACTTGTCTGACTTTACAGAGACATGCAAGATTCCTGGGATAAATTAGGAAAGCAGGAAGCTTGTATCCATATTTGTTATTAAAGGCATACTAACCAGTTGTGTTCACAATTTAAAAAACAAACAAAAAACTTCAAACAGGTCAGTGCACACTGGACTTTAATTGATATTTCAGCAATCTTTCATTGTCACACGCTTACGTTTACACGATAAAAATGATTGACGAGTGTGCTAAGAGAAGCGATCCAGCAGAAAACAACAGTTGCACAGTGGGTTAAAGTAACGCCGAGTGTACAACACCATGGTCCTGCTCCATCATTTTGTGCCGATAGCGTGAATGATCATTGTAGTGCAATTCCATCTGAAAGCAAACACAAAGCCACAAACGAGCTGTAGGCACTGAGAAGAGCTGGAAGTCTGTTTAGAGATGTTTGCTCAAGATCTTTTGTTTTGCATTGTGTCACACGGCAGAAAAATGATGCGCTCTTAGCCTCACTTAACCACACACTTCACTCTCTATATTAAAAAAAAAAGCATCACAAGCAGTCAGTATTTACCTTTCAACGTTTATGCCCGATACAGTGCCTGGAAAGAATTATGACTTTCACAATGTTGCCCCTATTTCTGAGATAACTCATCAAAAACACAGAGACACACTGCTCCATGGCGTTTTTCTTTGCTGTTTGCAGTGCGCCATCTCCCCCAAAGGAATGTAACTTTTGACACATTTGAGGTGAAGAGCACAGACGGCACTAAAGTAAAACAAATGCACTTGTGATGATGGATGTTATAATTAAGCTAACTGCTGTGCAAAATAGCCATATCGTTTCAGTTACTGGCTTAAACTGGTCTTAATGTAATTGCATTCGATGGGATGTTTTCATTATATAAAGAGCCTGTGTACTGTAGAAAGGAGTTAGCTAATAGCTGCTGACTGGTAGATCAAGAATTAACTGTCATGTCCTCAGCAGAGGCTGTGAGAAGGCCAGATGAACCCCTTTTCCTCCCTGTTCTTCCGCTCGCCTTTCCATCCACCCAGCCAGCCATCCCAGTATTAAGTGAGGCGAGCGACAGAGATATGAATGTGATATTCCCTCTGGTATTTTTAACTGCCGTATTGAATTCGAATAAAACACTTAAGGCTCCTCAGCTTCTGCCTGATGGGAGCCTCACGTAGGGCTATCTTTGAGTCTCTAGAGAGAGCTTCTCTCCTGCCACGAAAAATTCCAGTTTTCTCTCTTGCACATCTATCCCTCTCTAACTCTATCCTAGCCTTCCGTCCTTTGCACTTTGATGCATATGGGAATTTCGTGAAGAGCTTCCCCGCCCGCCCTCACTCATAAAAACCTAATGAAGTTAGAAGGAAAAGTGCATAAAAATCTCATTAGGAGTTCACCTCCTGATATCGGATACAAATCAAACTTAGAAACCCTCTCGAGGATTGGCGTGATAAGTAGCGATAAGTGCTGTGTCTTTGAAAAAAAAAAAAGGGGGACTTGACATGTGCAAACAGGATGTTTGGTTAAAAGGTGTTGAGGCTTTACAGCACACGTGAGTAACACAAGTGAATAAGGACAGACAGACACACTGATGGGGAAGATTACAGACATCAGTTAAAACAAATAACGCTTCCTATCTAAAGTTGTGTAAATTAGGATGTTTATAATTTGACCTGAACAATGACATTGTGGAAAGAAACGTCACATTTATGAGTCATGTGGTCAATCATTGCTTCTGAAACTAACCCACGAGATAGAGACCATTAATGACACATTCAGAAGGAGGACGTAAGCAGCATATTAGGCTACGTAATGAATAATACAGCATCCTGAGAGACGCCTACACTGATCGAACATAACCTTATGAATTATACTGTGATGGGTTTTCATATTTATTTCTAGGCCTCGGCTATTTCCCATGCTTGAGTGAGCCTTATCACTTAACAATCAATTATTAACATGTGTCAGAATAAGGAGTGCTATTACAGGGATTGAGATGCATGTTGCACTGTACACTGGCCAGACCTGACAACACTTCTTGTACTCTCACTCCCCTGTCTATTTGGGAAGCTTGATTTTAAGGTGAATGTGGAAATTCTGGCTCTTAATTTGTGAATAATGCATCGAGCAGAATATGCATTATACCAGAAATGCAGGAATAAGTGCAAGAGTACATTAGAAAGGTTTCTTCCTCTACATGCTTGCTTTTTGCTATCATTTGCTGGAATATAATTAGATTTGATAGATATAGACAGTGATTATTCTGTTCTTCAACTGACAAAAGTTGAAAGTTCCCTGTCTGTCATGACGATTAAACACTGCATACGATGTATACAGTATTTTAAACAGTAAACGAGATAACGTGTTCAAGGTTCAACGTTCGGTAATGCACAGATTATAGTTTTACATTTCTCAAAGTTTTTTGCATTCATTCAGCCCCCCCCCCCCCACACACACACACACACACACACACACACGCGCGCACACACGCACACACACACCAGCCCAAGAATATTAATAAGGCATTCAAGTCAGTCAAAAATATCATCATCGCATCTGCTTGTCTATCAACAGTGTTACAGATGTAAGCAATGGTAAACCTGATGACCGTAAAACAAAGGCCGCATTCATTATGCAGACAGATCATCACTCCATATTCTGTTCATTTGCATATATCCCAATCTCATCTATTTGTATGATAATTTGATGGTTGATGAAAAGTGCCTGTGTTTTGATTGGAGCTGCAAAATGAACACAGAATTCAAGAAGAGGGTGGGTGTCTTAATGCAGGTTTTGAATATGCAATGTGTGTCTGACCTCACAGGGTACAGAAAAAGAGGCATGTAAGATTTATAAGTTGTCTGCAGCCCCCTGATTGACTAAAACACAGGGGATCATTTAGATAATGTATCTCTGCTCCTAACAACTGCTTAGGGTCAAAAAGTAAAAGAAGTCTGCTTTGACAAATACACCAACTGAAATGATAGCAATCATATATTTGAATATATGCCCCTAAACATACAGTATGGGACAATATATAGAGAGAAGTTATTTTCTCTGTTTCCACGTTTGATGGAATTGTTTACTTTTGGTTGGTTTGTGCATGATCTGATGTCATATTTTGTTCGTGTGACCTGAATCTCAAGAAGGGGGAGGAGGCGGGAGGAACTTTACCTTACCCTTTTTTTTTTTTTGCAATGGCAATCTGGGTATGGGAGATAACAGAGTGAAAAATGTTGGAAGCAATCCACTCTGCCTTGGAGTAAGACCTTTACGATTTCACCACTTCATTAGGAAGTGGCTAATCTCTCCACTCGAGAAGCCTGATAAGGACTCTGCACTAATGCAGGGGGAGTCAAAGTTCAAACAGCCTTCGATGTTTTGATGCTTAACTTACTAAAGTTCCTGTATGTTCATTAGACAGCTTTATCAGGAAACTCTTCTTACATTCCCCAATATCCATCAAGATTGGAAGAGGTAGTGGTGGTGATGGTGGATGGGGAGGGGACAAGGTGGAGAGCGGCGCAGTCTGTGTGGAGATAACAGATAGCAGGGATAGCAGGCTCTTGTAGAAGGAAAGATGGAGGGATGAAGTAGGGAGAGAAAGGGAGACGAGTGGTCAGGCCATCTTCTCTTCTCCTCTAGAGCACTCTGTACCTCGATTAAGCCTTAAGCTCTGACTGGCGTGTAACTGTAAAGCCAATAGAGAGTGCGTGTTTGCCCTCATCCAGGTGTGGATGTGTGTATTACTGTATACTTGTGCATTTGTGTGTTCTTGTGTACTGCCCATACTTTCACCCATCTGTACAGCTGTTGTGGAGAGAGAGAGAGAGAGAGAGAGAGTGTATGGGTGCATGTGCGCGCCGTGCGTGTGTGTTTTTCAGGCCTTGATGTCCTTATGCAGTCACATCTCCATCCATGCGACAACAGCCCAGGCCCCTCCACTCATCAATTTTGCATTGCCATTTAAAAAAGCCTATCACAAATTCCCCATCAGTTTCACATCGGCCCCTGGTGCACATGAAAAGGCCTATTTATACTGATCCCCTCTCCCTGAAATTGTTTTTCAAAGGGAAGATATTATTTTGTGCCCTTCTAGTATCAAAGGCTCGTCAGACCTCCAGAGAGTCGACCAATATGAAAGTAACACAGGAGCAAGAGGACACATTGAAGAGAGCAAACACACACGCACGCACGCACGCCCACACACACACACACACATACACACACACTCACATTTAGCCTGAACTACTTTGGGATGTTTGGATGCTCTTATTTTTGTTTACTGAATCTCAATTCTGTCACTTTGTGTCAGGCGACATTTGGGCTGCCTTTTAATTGGGTCTGACATGTTTCTCATCTTAGACTAACTTTACCAATGTACAAACATGCTGTTCATGCTTCACAGAGGAAGTTGTGAAAAATATAGAGTACAAACTCCAGAGACTGCCTAAATCAAAGGTTACAAAATGTTCAGACATAGTAAAGTTGTATCATGTGTTTGAGTGCACTTGATACAGGATGGTTGTAGTAGAAGCTAACTCCTGAAGACAGGTGCATTTAATCAAAGTCATAGTATTAAATCCTTTGGAAATGTCTCACACAGTGGATCTCATCCTTGGCAGGCAGCAATAGAAACAGTAGATTGTATCTGCAGCCTTTCAATGATAACAGATTTAATATTCCATGTATACTGTAACATTTTAATATGATTAAAATTAAAGGAAGACTAGGAGTCCCACAAGGATCAATTCTTGGGTCTGTAAGATTTAAACGTTTTTTTGTTTGTTTGTTTCTTTTGTTTTCTTTTTTATTCAGGGTGGGGCTCAGTTCTTTTTGTTCAGCTCGATTATTTCTACAACCAACTTTGAGCATCAATATCACAGGATGTATCACACTTTTGCTAGCACAATAGTAAAATGCCCCAAATTAAGCACTGTTTTCCCTGGCTGTTTTTTTTTTTTTTTTGTCT
>VUQJ01011205.1:4143-17428 GCA_015108635.1 Andinoacara biseriatus
ACCCCTGCCACCCCCCCCCCCCCCCCCCCCCCCCCTCCCTCCCATACACTGTTACACCAGCCCCTTTCCACTACGATTAACTTTGGAAACCAGAGGGAAAATACATAAACATCAACGAAGCGCTGTCCTTACCACGCCGCTCTCTGACTTCATGACTTAACTGATTTAAAACAACAGAGGGTGTGTGGAGAGCAAGACAGCGCGTATTCTCCGGAATGAGACCTGATGGGATTTACGCAAAACTACTCTCTGTGATTTTTATATAAATAAGAATCACGTAACTTTGAATTCATCGGTCTGACAGGCAGTTTTAAAAGATTTCTGAGGGGAGGGGAACTGTAAGAACTACAATTTTCTCCCCAAATTTACTAGGAGTGGAAAGACGCTTTCGATCTGGGCAGATTCATTTTCTCAGCCCTAGGAGGAATGAATGAATAGTGTGCTGCGTGGAAGCACCAGCAAAAATAGTCCGGACCTGAACTATTTCTGTCCTGCAACCATCAGTTTTGCAGAGCAGCATAGCGACGTGGTCAGAAGATATTTTGTTTCCCAGTAAAGACTTCTCCTCTCTAGTTTTCCCCTCGACTTTCACTGCAAAATACGTGCGCAACAAAGAAGCCTAAGTCCACATAGACGCAAGGAACTCACCTCATCGGAAATGGTTATTTTGTATCCTTTCGAGTTGCTGTAATCCCCTCAAAAAATATTTTGCGCGTTGTAGTGAATCAACTTCTCCTGGCTGGGAGAAAAACAAACTAATGCACGGCAAATGGTGTAATTCGACCCGTGCTAAGTCAATCCGTCCAGTGAGGGAACCGCAGCCTACCAATGAGCAGCGCTCTTCCTCCAGTCCCTCCCCCCAGCATCCATCTCTCCTCAGTAGGTTTGGGCTTCTCTTCCTTGCTAGGGCTTCCTTCCTTTCTTTTCCTAAAGCATAGAGAGAAAGAAAAAGCGACCCTCCTCCCTCTCAGTTCTCCTGTGTGACCCCGTATTCTCCCCCCACCACCCCCTCTTCTGTTAAAACCCCATCCCCCAACACCAAGTCAGCAAGAGCCTCTAGTTAAAATCTTTACAGCTGAGTTGTGGCAAGTCGACTGCTTAGTAAAACACAGCTTCAGACATGTTTGGATTAAAGGAAGAGATTTCGCTCAAATCTGTGTGTAATTCTGCACAGCATCACCAAACCGATGTTTTTCTTTTAATCATTAAAGATTACAATATTTTACAAAGTTTGACTCCAGTTCAAACATACAGCACACAGCTGGTTCAAGTTTTGCATCAACGTTATTATTTCTTTTTTAGTTAAAATAAGCAACCAGTCTCTTCGTGTACCCAACAATTTTCTATATGGATGTTAGAGGAGCCGTCTTTTGATCTATACATGCATATGCAAATATCAGTGTGAGCATCTTCTCCAGACTTGACTGAACGTGATGGGTCATTCCGGCCAGCTTCGCAAGCCTGGACACAAGAGGCTCATTTTCACCCCATTAGAGAAGCAGGTTAGCAGATGTGTGAGAATCTTTTCCACATGAGCATCCTCACCCACGATAGCACACACACACGCGCACACACACGGTCCTGACAGGCCCTATTATGTTGCGAAAGTTGGATCTGCATCTCAATACTTGGGCAGGAAACACTAGTTTGCACTTCTGATCTGCCTGATCCTGCGCTTTGGCTCGTGTTGCATGTCTCTGTCTATGCTTGTCTCTTACTTGTTCTACTCGTTTCTTCTGTTTTTCAGTAGAAATATTATTTCTCAGTATCGAATCTTTTTATTTGACAGCCCCCCCCCCTCCTTTTTTTGTCTTCAGGCTTTCTATAGTTCATTTTTTTCCAATATAACCAGTGTTATTTCAGCTGAAGCCAGTTTGTCATTCATGTGACACCCCCCCCTCTCTCACGCTTCAATCCCTGCTCTGGGCTTCTTCTGTGAGCAGTCCCCGTGTCCTGTGGGGACTGAATCAGCACGAGGTTCTACGTGGGAGAGGCAGAAGATGGATAGATCAATGTGTCGAAGGGTTGCCAGATGCAGGTCTTTGAGTGTCATGGTGGATGAATGGATATATGGATTTGTGGCTGTGTGGTGATTGGTGAGCCTATTGATTGGTCTTTTTTTCCTGTGAATTGGCAGCTTTATTGATAGTGTAATGGCTATGTGACACTGTTTCAGGAGACTGTTGGCTATCACACTCTGCTTGTTATTCATAGTTGTTTAATATTTTCTGCAAATTTAGATTCATTTTCACCAACCCAGCCAGATTAAAAAAAAATATTCACAGACTTTATGACTCTTTCCATTTGAGATAGAAAGGGGAGCATTACTTTGATTGGTCTACTAAATATTGATTATTGTTTTATTTAAAGACACAATACCCACACACACACACAATTTTGGAGACAAATCCCATCTTTGAGCCATGGGATACTGGATGATTAAATGGAAACACAATGACACTGTTGGTAATGAAAGTGGAGCAGATGGGTGAATGACAAAGATCCTTAAATGTTGGGGTTATGTTTGGATTGGATTGATAGTGGGAGCGGACAGACGAATGAATTGATGGTGGGAGATGGAGAGATGGATGGTGGGAGAGTGCAGTAATATGTGTGGAAGGTGAGAGGGTGGACAGAAGACAGAAGGTCTGCCCTACTCCTAAAGGCAGACATGCTCCCGTGGGGACCTTGCAGTGTATAGGTCAACCTCAGGGGGTGTTCATGGGTGGGCCTCAGGGTGCAGAGGAGAATGTGCAGCCCTGGCCTTAGGCTGGGCCTACAAGAGAGGTGCACTACCCTCCATGTCCTTATTTACTGCCAGAAACACTGGTACAGATGGCAGTGTGTCAAGGATAGGGGCTGCAGGGTTAAGGTTGGGGTTGAGGCCAGGAGAAAGGCTGATGTTCTAATGCAACATATGATAGTTTTCCACCAGCTAATCACAGGACCTTGAATATAAAAAATGAGAAAGTGACTGGGATGTGTTTAAAATAATAGGTACACAATAAAAGTTCAAGAATTTAATCATATTTGAGTCAGCCATTTTGACCTGATTTCGCTGCTGATAATAAATCAATAAATGAAAGATAATGAGATGTTTTCTGAAGGGACGAGCATAACAGCAACAGCAATTCTAACCAGAGGAAAGAGCTGTGTGCTTTTTGGCATTCAGTGTTCTATCAGATGGCTGCCACTCAGGGTGGAGGCAGTCTGGACTCAGCCTGCACGCTGACCTCTGATTGATTAAGAGGCCATTTCTGGCACTTGACTGGCCTGGGGCACCATTTGTCACCTGACTGCGGAGTCCTGTTGAGGAGCTTCTTGCCCTCCAATCTACATGCAGACCCTTTTTCTCTAAATCCCCAACTCAGTCGGCTCCACTAGGGCCACCCATGTCAAAAAATCTGTTCACTCACTCTGGTGCTCAGCCTTTTGGATTAGAGTAAACACCAAATGGTATATTAGAACATAAAGAAATATCCAACACATGGAATTCTTGCTCTTAAACTAACACCTTTCTGTGTTTGCCTCGAACGACAGAAATATAAAAATCTCATTTAAAGTTGTGCTTCCGTGTGTTATTTATAAGTTAAATTTAAGGTAAACATACACATTGATGAGGTAACATGATTACTTGTTTCAATGAAGTGTTAATGAGGCAGAGCCAATGAGAATCTTTTGCATACTTAAAATAGAGGGCAAAAACTGTGCTGAGTTTGCAGGAGCTGGGGTGTGGGGTGGGGCAGGTGGGGTGTGGGTGGCCAGTTAAAAAATTTTGAGTAAACTGTGGAAAATGAATATGACTTCTTCAGGGAAATGAAACACAAGTGGGTTTTCTGATGCTGCTGTGCTGATGCTAATTATACTTTAATTCACTGTTTCAGCATCAAATAACTGTCTGTCGGTGGTCTTTTCTCGACGTCTAATCACAGTCGAAAAATAGTTCAAAAATGAAAGTTGGACCAACGTTAAGGACGTTACCATGACATCTGTTCAAGGTATGTCTTCAGCATTGCTTAGATGTCTTTGTTAGAGTTTCTAGCACGAGAAAGTTTGTGTTCAAGAATTGTTCTCCTGTTATCGGTTAGAATAAAATGAAATAAATTTTAAAAAAAAGCTTTTTTGCTAAAAAGAATAAGAAAAAAATGCACCTCATTTGTGGCTTAAACTCACAAACTCACACTTTTGGCTCCTGCACTTACTGTATCCTACTGAGTTAATGGACTTTCACATTTGAGAAGCAGCATTCGCTAATGTCACGGATAGAGAGGGGACAACTGGAAGAATCCAATGTGGCAAGTGAAAGAGAATTTAGATGTACACCTGTGATCCCAAACAGGATAAGCAGAAGAGGATGGATGGATAAAACTTTAAATAGCTTAAAAGTGGTCATCTTGGAACATTTGTATTATTTAAATAGCTTCACACAGTGTAAATACAGTATTACTAAATATGTGTACAGATAGATAATTATAAATCACCAACTTACTTTTTTTCCAATCTAATGAATAGAAAGTGCACAGAAATTGAAGTATGCTGACTGCTTTACATTAAGTCAGGAATAGTCCACGACTGCTAAGTAACCAGTCAAACTTATATGATTACTGCTCTTCAGGCGAGCTGTATGTCACAGACGGTCAAATTCCCAATAATGCCATAAAATTTACCTCATCGGCTGCTTTTATAGAATGTTCATCAAAGGTCAGAGGAAGGCAGCACGTTTTATTTCCAACAGTTTATTGCACCAGCTGAAAGTAGGATTGAAACATTTATTAGTAATTTGCAGTGAAATGACCTGTGCACTGTTTGCACATATTGCTACTTCAGCTACTTTGTGCGATCATATTAGGCGAAGGAGGAAAGCAAATCCGTTTTGTCACTATGTGTTTACTGCTTTAAATTTAAGGAAATTACAATATCTGGTATGCTTTGATGCGGTCCAGATGATTGCTACATTTGCACGAGGAAATGCTATGAAATAAGTGCTGATATAATACAACTGTATTTATTAGAATTTTCCTCGGGAAAAAATGAGAATGCTAATCATATTCATAGCCAGTGCTGTGGGTAATTTGCGGCTTCTGATAAGCTGCTATATCAGTGTGAAAAGCAGATGATTGAGTGACACACATGACATTTTTGACTCATTATTTATTGATCCCATTTCAGTTCCCATCTAAATGGTTAATCTGCTTGGCCACTGAAGCACTCACACAAAAGCTATATGAAACGCTCCTGGATTTGTGCTGATGATGACACAGTTTCCCTCTGTCTTGTGTCTGAAATGAATGATGATGTGCTTATAATGCAGTGCCACCTTGACACCATTAGGAGAATGTTTTCACCAATTAAGGTGGCCCAAGCCTAACACTCACATCCATTCAGTGTGGGTGGAAGCCCATTGTTAAGGGGCAAAAGTTTTATTACCTCTGATAATGATAATAAATGCTCCCTCCCACACACTATGCCCTTCATTGCAACATTGATCCCCTAACATCTCTGTTAAAATCCATCACTGGAGCTCTGTTAATGAATGCTCCAAACATCGCAGTGAACCATGCCGATGTTCCAAGACCTTCTCACGTTCTCAGTAATGAAGTTAATGAGGTATTGGAGAAGTTAACATTTGCAGCGGGAAGGAAGGGTATGACTTTATTTGAGGTGGAAAAGGATGGAAGTGGGATTTAGTGGGTTGAGATGAAGCGTGAACAGGAAAGGAAGAGCCAAAGAGGTTGCGCTATTCACACGCTCCGACAGATAGGTCTGATCACGTGTTTAATCTGGCGGGGACGCTCACATACACATACATGTGCACAGGCACATATGCAGACAGGTGCTGTGTGGGGTACTGACTGTGTATTGAACAGCTGTGTGTAGGAGATTCTGGGCATGCTGGGAGATGGCTGTTGCATTCTCTCACTTTACCACCGGATGCAGCATTTGACGCTCATGCACGCAGACAGAGGGCAGCTGCGAGGTGCCATTTCAGGGCCCCAAACACAACTGCAGCCACACACACACACAAAGAGTGATATTGTACCTTTGAGCTGACAGTAAAGCGAATCTTACTTTGCTGCACATCCCAAAAACCTGGGAATTTCCTGCAGGCATATACCTGTACTTTAAACAGCTAGCTCAAGACAACTCGCCAAAGGGAGCATTATGCCTACAATCGCTGACATAAATATTTAACTGCCCCTTACCCGACCCGAGCACTGGCCGTAAGCCCCAGCACCAAAACCCCGTCCCACCTCCCATCCTGGCTGTCAGTCGCCAGCTAAGTCCTTCTTGGAGCTTGAAGGCTATCTGGGATTTAAGGGAAAAGCCTTTTATCCTGGACTTTCTCTAGAGGCTGGGGTGAGCACATGTCTCATGTCAGCAAAACGCCATAAATGCTCCAAGTATCATTTTTTCTGCTTCTCAGAGGTAGCAACCCAAACTTTTCCAAGAAAGCAAACACACTGTGTTGTTTCTTAGTGCAATTTAGCCATTAGGCGGACTGTGGAGCTTGTGATTAATATCCTACATCATGGAGTTGAAAGAAAAAAAAATTGTGGACATTTTCACACACATGCATGCATTTCTGCTTGTGTGTATGTATAAAGTTTCCTCTTGACAGATACGATCCTAGATGCTGATTAATCCTTAGGTGGATTGTATTCTAATCTGGGGAATTAAGCTCCCAGCTCACAGGAATGCCATTAGTGTCTAGATCCTGACCAGGTGTCCCTGGCTATGGGGGGCAGTGCGCTTGTGCCTATTGTGTGTGTGTGTGTGTAGAATTTATTAGAGAGGAAATTACAAGAATGGCCTCGCCTGCATGACAATAGCAAATGGTGGGTATCACAAGGAGGACCAGTATGTTAGAATTCACTGGACCGTCCTCAGCTCTTATCACATTTACATCAACTGTTCATATGAATGCAGATGATTTCAGAGATTGCAGAGCAAATGTTTATGCTCACACCCACATGTTCTCTCCTGGCAGCTACACAATCACTTGCAATGGACTCTGCCCACTGTATGAGCTCCATTTACTGTTTTATCAGTACCTCTGTGGATCCTTCGCTTCTCCAGTGTGTACATGCATGTTGCGTAAAAATGCTGAGTCTCCCAGATGGCTCAACTGTGACAAGTGGGAGATTGTGTGAGCGTTACCTGTCGCTTTAATAAAGGTGGCATTAGGAGAGGCAGCAGGAAGGACAGCAGCTGGAGAAGGTAATCCTGTCTCTCCAGGTCAACTATCAGACAAGCTATAGCAGGCCCCACTAACTCTAGCCTAATTAACACACACCAACAGGGAAATCTTTCCTTCTCAGACCTACAGTGTAGCACACACACACTCCCCGTTTTCCAGCCAGCCATTTCAGGGTTAATACTTTCCAGCCTCCACACTCGGGAGTTTGACCGGCTCCAACATGCTTTGGCTCCTGCTTCTCCACTCTATATTAGATCTCTTCTGGGGATCAAGAGACAGATTAGTAGATGGAATTAGATAGGATGGTACACCATGCAAGACTATTTTTTTTTTCTCCCTAGGATTGATAGCGACCATTTTTTGCTATTTTATGTTTTATCAATGCCAAACTGAGTTCTTTAATGTGCCCTGCACAGTCTGGCAGATGGGCTAAATAGTCATTTTAATCCATTTATAAAATGCAGAATGCTATTTTTTCAATCCTATTGCATGTCAATGAAAATTGATTGGTCTGCAGGTTAATTAGAGTACCCAGAGCACTGCAAGGGCGAGTGCAAGATTACATGTAAATGAAGGTCCAATACATGCAAGCTCGTGCTTTTGTTGCCACTGGCACCAGGTAAATATGTCTGTATTTTGCACTACAGCAAAGTTTTAAATCTGTTGTTTTTTTTTGGGTTTGAACTCATGTGCACACCAGTAGTGATGGATTTCACTTCAACTGGCAATGACTTGTTTTGCCAAAGCTGAAGAGGAGTGCAACCATAGAAAGAGAGACAGATTAGACTGTAGGAAGTACAACTGTTGTCCAAGAAAGGTTTCTGTCGCTGACTATGAGGACAAGGATGTCATTGTTGTGGCCTTTTCTCTTGGGGGCAAAAGTCATAAATATACAGTTACTGTGTTTGCATAATTATTCTCACTGCACGAAGGTAGAGATGGTTGTCATTTTTAAACCAAATGTTGACCACAGGGAGCTGAAAAAAATGCCCAAAACTGCATTTTCTCAAATAGCCTCTTGAAATTGGCTGCAATAGGAAGTCAAGTCCTGTAGACCCTTATATTAAAATGCCCAGTTTCATAGCATAGACGTGTTTACAGCATTGTGCAAAAAAAAAAAAAAAGTTCTGGTCTTTGTAGCTAATTTCTCTCTCCCAAACAAACTGTGTTAAAGCTCAAAGTTACGCAAGTTGTGACAGGCAGCTGCATCCAGGCCGCTAACTGTTTGATAGGTGCCACCTAAGCTAATTGGAGTCACTAAAATGGAGCTCTTGACTGTGTTTGTAGTGTTGTTGCCTTTTGCAGGATTTTAATGCAATTGCTGGACAAATTACGCGGCTTGCTGTGTGGTTAATTGCATTAATGGCCCGTTCTAGAAGTGAGTGAAACTTAGCACTTCGCATTTTCGTCCAAATATGGTCACTTCTGCCTCCAAAAACACTAAAATGGTAACATCCGCAATCCTGAAATCCAGGTTTGGAATCTAGAGTAGGAAAGAGTGTGGCTGCATCCATTTTTTTTAATGTGCAATCCATGGTTTCAATCTGGAATTTAGCCTGTAAGTTATGGTGGATGTTTACTACAAATTTTTTGATATCCCTTCATGAGAGTAATTAATGAAATCTACCAGTGACACTCTAGTTGCACCACTTGGCTGTAACTACAGAACAGTCACAGTCGGAGACTTTCACTGCCAGGTGGCATGTAAAACACACTCCCATTTGGAGACAGTCGTGTTTGTGTGTGTGTGTGTGTGTGTGTGTGTGTGGAACAGAGGTGTTGCAGCCCTGGTGTCTGACCCCTCATACACTCATCTGCAGCAGCCCTCAACAGTTTCTCATCCTCCTCCCATGCATGCCCCACTTCAAGTGTGTCTCTGGCTGAATGATGGTAGGGGGGCACTGGGGGCGTGATGGTATCAGGTATCATTTAAAAAAAGCAGTTGTCAGGGTTGGCTGTAAATGGAGCATGACTTTATTCAGTCTAAATTGTAGCCTGGTGAAAACAGCGTGGCCTCTCAGTGCCCTCCCTGCAGTGAAGTGGCCATTTCTGTATAGCTCTAAGAGTCAGTTTAATGGAACTCTATTAAGTGCTCTGTTTTTATGGGATTGATTTCTCCTTCCTGTTGCGCCAAATGAATATTTCGATAGATTTCTCTGCTCCTGCTGGATGCCAACTGCCATTGAATAAAAATAACATCCCACAGGTAGATTTAATTTAAATGAAGTAAACCTAACTCATTTTTCTGGTAAGTCATTGGTGCTTTGTAAGGCTTTAGCAGCTTTACAAAGCCCTGTGCATTCACACAATGCACACTGACTTCAGCTATTTTTTCCCTCTATTAGCCTCACACATAGAAGTGCATGTAAGCACACACACACACACACATGCAGCTGGTGGGGATTAGAGGAGAGGAAGCAGCGTGAGCACACAGGGTTTCAGAGTCAAAACAACAGAGCTGGACTTGACCTTTGGCCTGCATGGCCATTCATCTGTTGATAACATCAGTCAGTTTCATAAGACAGTTCCAGAGTGTGCCGACCATTAAGTGCGCCTCAGACAGACAGATAGAAAGGCAGACAGACTCTCTAGAAAGAAAATCCTATCTTTGACAATTCTTCCCTCCTAAAGGATTTAACTTAAGATAGTGATGACTGGAAAGTATAAGGCTATATGATAATTAATGGCTTCCATTAGAAGAAGAAAACCCTTCCTCTGCAGTTTTCCTGGTGGATGGAGTGCTGAAGTAGCTTAGCTCTGTGTTTCTGCCCTACCTGGAGCTACACACAAGTGCTATTCTGCATGCTAAATAAAGTCTTCCCCCCATATGAAACCCCTCTCTATGGTCCCCATAACTCAAGTTAAATCAAGTCTCTCCTTGCTCTTCACATCCCTGCCTCCCCACTCTTTCTCATCCAAGCATTGTTAATGGGATCATTTCTTGAATTATAATATCCCAGTGTTCTACATCACATATTCTCCCAGTTTGTGGAGGAAGACGATAGAATTGGGGCAGTAAATATTGTTCTGATGATGACTGATGAATGTTATCTCTTTATACTGTAGTGATCTGTAATGTCTGTGAATCTGTGCAGATACGCTAAAAGTGGGCGTGCGTGTGTGTGCGTGTCAGTGCACTGTTGCTGTGGGATGTTAATTTTATCTCCCATCGGGCTAGTGGCTGGGTCGTGGACTAAGTAGAGCCATTTACCAAAGGTTACAGCTGCAGTCATGGATACCAGCAGATGATAAGTCATAGCAATGAACCTTATCTGAGGCAATCAGGCTTTATATTCAGGGCTTCTCTCCATTTGACTGTTTCTCGCTCTCTGCTGTCCTTTTTTTGTCTGTCTGTATTTTTACTTTATTTTACTTTTTTCCACCCATTTTTCATCTCCCGCTAAGTCTAAAATCTTTTTGCTTGATAGGGAAAAGCTAACCGGCATGTAGCTGTCAGTGGGTTGTGATACCGTCTGCCATCTTCATCATGGTATCAATTCTCCTATATCATAACCACTGCTATGGGGATATGGAAATGAGACAGCAGTTCTCAGCAGGGGATTGCAAAACAATTATCTATACTTCATAGACAGGGATGCTGCTGGGCCACTGGCCAGTGCCCTGGGCTTTCTCATTTCACTAAGAGGTAAAAGCTGCTGAGTTGCTGCATTGCCTCAACACTAGATGCTGCCATGTTACGAAGAGAGCTGAGCTACAGGCATTTTTTTTTTTATTGCTTTAGTCTGTCCTTGTGTTTGGAGCCAAACATCAGTAATACCAGGTATTGTGTGACAGTGAGGAATTTAGGGGAATTAGCTTACAGTTTTTTTTAGTTGGGTGGCACCCTATCATCTGTTTAAGGTAGCATCCAAAAGCACCTTAGAAGTGTGTTGAGATTATTTGTCACTATATTTGTACAAAACTCCTATTTCTGCTCGCGGCAGATAAGTTCAACAGCACTTTATGATATAGCTTGTAAACTGGCAGTGTTTGCTGTAAGTCTAAATTTGAAAAGCTATATTTAAAGACTTTATGTGGGCCTTTGCCAGCGTTATTACTGAAGGCTGTTTGATGTTAGTGCCAGCCTTTTGAAGCACTTTCAAATATCTGTTTTTATGTGAGTATGAATTTGAGGGAGTCGGACCAAACTCGGCCTCTCAGAAATTCTCCTAACTTCTTGGGTGTGCCCCTGAAAGCCCTGCGAGGTTCTGATAATTTAATGTCTCGTGCGCTGCTCAGCCCAGGTGAGCATGTCGTCAGCAGTAATTTTGTAACGCATTTCTGTTTTGATGTTTGTTTCTCTGCTTGTCTGTCTGAGCCTGTGTGTACATGCAGGGAAATGACTGTTGCATTGCCAATCCTTAAACTCTGGGAGGATATATGTAGGTGAAAAGTGAATTCAGTAATGAGCAGCCTGAGCATGTGTGTGAGAAACATTCTGACTATATGCTTGTGAATCAGTCTCTTGCGCACGGGGGTCTGGTCTGTGGTTCCAGGCTCCTGAACAGAAGGAGTGATTAGACAGGAGAGGCGGGCTGAGCTATGTGTCAGCTGCATGACATGCCATGTGTGAGCATAGGATGAATGAATTCTGTGGTGGCTGGAGTTCCCCTAGATCAAGCATACGCTGTTTTCAGATGACTGTTTTTAGCAACAGCTGTCCGCCTCTGCTCTCTGGACATGAAAGTCAAAGATGGAAGGCAAGAAGGACAAGATCTAAAGAGTAGGGAGACTTCAAGTAATTCCAGCTTTTCTGTTTAGGATTGGCACTTTTGATTATGTGGGTAGAGACAGCATTGCTGCCTCAGCATGCCAAAGCTTTAGGCTGTAACACACTGACACACCTGCCTGAGTTAGCTGAGTCAGGGCATGTGTGACAAGAGCAATGTGGGTGCGTGCATCTTTATTTGTGGGAGTTTGGACCGAACATGGGATCGGGATCAAAAGGTTTTTCTGCTCTTTTAGTCTCATGCCCTTGCTTTATCTTTCTCCCTCTCTAGATTGTTTTTTTTTTCTCTCTAGCTTGTTCCCTCCTCCTCAGGTTGTAATGTGCTTCTGAAGGCTCTGTAGGAGGCAATCAACCCTCCTGTCCTCTCTATTTGTGTCCTAACAGCCCCATCCTGCCCTTCACAACTTGCTGGGCACAGGCAGTTAAAGAAAGCGTAGCATTAATTGTGCCGGTCACTGATGTTATACAGTCTTTCAGCTCCTTCTTTGATGTGGTTTTCCCCCTGTCCCCTACTCAGTTATTGTATAATAATGCATGACATCACAGTTTACAATGCCGTGACAAATAAATTCTGCACTGTGATGCCTCAAAACTGGGAACTTGCACTGCGTGTCTGCTGCAGAAGTTTCCTTTCTTACACGCTAGAGGTTAATTATGTAGGGAATCCTTGAAAGCGTCCACATTTTTTTTTCCAGCACCACTTCTGCTCATCTAAAATCGTTTAAAGCTTGTTTTGTTTCCTCTCTTTTTTCCCCGCTGTGTGTGATGTAGGAAATGTAGGAGATGTTTGTCTTTTCAGGCGGGTTCCGTTGTCTTTTGTGTGTCTTGTCTGAAACAGCATGTCAGCCAGGCGGGGCGGCTCTGAGAGGATGTGTGTGTGAGAAAAAGAGGGTGTGTGCGCTGAACGAAATGTAAAAAGCAGTACGCCTGCCTGCACACACACACAACAGCCTTTGGCCTAATGGGAGCTGACACTCTGACAGGCTCTCTGAGCTCTTTATCTGGGCCTCTCGCCTCACAATTTGTGTGTCTTAGTGCGTGTTTGTAAATTGTGCGCTGTGTGTTTTTTCCCTGCCCGTGTGTGTGCGGACATGCGTGCATGTGTGACCCCAGCGGTGGTAGTCACCAGGCCCCTAGAGAGTTCTTTAACCCCCTAACAGAGTCAGACTCATTTACATTGAAATGGGAGAGTGGCAGGGCCTCTTTATGGACTGTTTGCTTTTGCTCTATAGAAAAGCCTCGACTCCACCTCTCTCTCTCTCTCTCACACACACACACACACACACACACACACACACACACACACACACACACACACACACACACACAGTGACTGACTGACACGTCTTATCACTCAC